>PVJI01031176.1:0-13388 GCA_004026765.1 Micronycteris hirsuta
GAGACAGTTACCTACAAAGGAATTCCCATAAGACTGTCAGCGGATTTCTCAAAGGAGACCTTCCAAGCAAGAAGGGGCTGGAGTGAAACATTTCAAATCATGAAAAGCAAGGGCCTACAACCAAGAATAATCTATCCAGCAAAACTTTCATTTAGAATGGAAGGGCAGATAAAGTGCTTCTCAGATAAGGTCAAGTTCAAGGAGTACATCATCAAGCAGCCTCTACTATATGAAATGTTAAAAGGTTTTATATAAGGACTCAGGAGTGAAGGCACCGGGGCCAGATCAGCTACCGGGGAATTCAGATCAGTCACAGCCAAGACGCTTGTGAGGTAAGCAAGCAAAATACAACCAGAGAAACAAAACATAACTAGAGACATTTAAGTTTAGAACATTCTGGCAGTAACCAGAGGGGAGGGGGAAGGGGAGAAGGGGGACAAGGGTATTCAGGAACTACTATAAAGGACACATGGACAAAACCAAGGGGGAGGGTGGAAGCAAGGGAGGGAGGTGGGTTTGCCTGGGGTGGGGAGGTGTAAATGCAGACAACTGTAATTGAACAACAGTAAAATTTAAAAAGAAGAGTTTTCCATGTATAAGGAAATGTCATCTGCAAACAGTTCATTTTACTTCACACTTTCTAAGTTGGATGCCTTTTATTTATTTATTTTCTCTTATATCCCTGGCTAGGAGTTCCAGTAGTGTGTTGTATCGACGTGTCAAGAGCAGCCATGCTTCACATATTCGTGATCTTGAAGGTAAAGTGTTCAGCTTTTCACTGTTTAGTATGATATTATCTGTGAGCTTTTAATATATGTCCTTTATTATGTTGAGGCAAATTCCTTCTATATCTAGTTTGTTAAGAATTTTTATCATGAAAGGGTATTGGATTTTGTCCAGTTTTTTTGCATTTGCTGTGAAAATTATGTGACTTTTATCGTTCATTCTGTGAAATGGTGTATTACTTTGATTGATTTGCTTATAGTGAACCATCCTTGCATCCCAGGGACAAATGCTGTATGGTCATGGTGTATTGTCATTTTAATTTGGTACCGAACTTGTTTTGCTATTTTTCTTGCTGTTGAGGAGTTCAGTTTTCCTCTATGTTTATCAAGAATGTTGGCTGATAGTTTTCTTGTGGTGTGCTTGTCTGATTTTGCATTCAGAATAACTAACAATGAAGTATTCAAAAGGAAATTAAGAAAACAATGCCATTTGCAATAGCATCAAAAAAAGTAAAATAAGAATAGCTTAACAAAGGAAGTACAAGACTCGTACAATAGAAACTACCAAACATTGATGAAAGAAATTAAAGACACAAATAACTGGAAAGACTTGCAGTGTCCATGGGTTGGACCACTTAATGTTGTGAAAATGTCCACATTACCCAAGGCGATCTACACATTCAATGTAATTCCTATGACAAGGGAGCTTGCTGCCAAGATAATCTGTTTTTTACCCAGATTACCACTGGTGGTTCTATTCTAGTGACAATGATTGACTAGTAAGGGTAAAAACTGATAATGCAGGGAGATGGGAGTTTTAGGAAGAACAGTGTTGAATAGGGGGAGGGTATAGAATTCAATGCATAGGTAGAGGAATTGTAACAGGAAAGGAAACAAAATATTTAGCAGAGAAGCAGGTAGGATGCCATTTTTGCTGGTGGGAAAATATGTATACTCTTTTCTAGTAGCTTCCATTCTCCCAGTGAGTAAAGAAGGAAGGATATCAGCCATGAAGGAGGAGGCTGAAAGCTGTGCTGGGTCCTTAAGGCAGAAGAAGGTGTGGAATAGTCAACTTAGTGAATAAAGGTAGGAGTCCAATTGGGGAACGGAGAATGTTTGCCTAGAAGCAGAGAGGGTCCACTTGTGGTTTGATCCCATAAGTGGGAAATGAGACAGCACAGTTGTTAGTTTTTGTCTATTTCAGATACTGGAGGACAGGAGTGGAGTAGGGAAATATCCAGGTTCAAGCTAAAATCTGAGTTCTTTTGCTAGCTGAGGATAATGGAGATTTCAGGGACAAAGGAGTTTAATTATACATATTGACATTTTTTGTAAAGAATCATGAATTTAACTATAAAAAGAGAATTAAGGACAAAAAGGGGGAGATAAAGAGGGCAAATTTGATAGGGTCAGCTTATTGGAGGTCCCTGTGGAGGCTGCTTTTGCTGTGATCAGCAAGTGTGTTCAACCAGAGAGGAGGTAGAGTTCATTTTTTCCTTCACTGCCTCATGGCCTATAAGTATATATGAAACTTTGGAGGACAGGATGACCCAGAACACTATAATCTGTACCCAAGCTATTAAAGCAAAAGCAATTTGATTAAAAGATTAAAGTAATTCATTCTCAGACATGGCTGACTGATAAGCTTAATTTTCCCAGAAGCTAATTCCTTATTCTAAAAAAAGTTCCTAGTTTAAGAGAAAGATTTTTTTAGAAACAGTTCTCAAACTGTTTGGTCTGAGGACCCCTTCGGCATTCTTAAAAATTTTTGAGAATTCCAAAATGCTCATCCATATGTGTTTTACCTCTACTCATTTTTTCCCCACTAGAAATTAAAGCTGATAAATTTTAAGATATTTATTAATTTCTTTAAAGAGGAATAACACACCCATTACATGTTAACATAAGTAGTTAAAAAATGTAATTGTTCCAAAACAAAACAAATTTAATTTTCCAATGTTGCATATTTCTTCATTGTGTGGTTTAATAGAAGCCATCTGGATTCTCATACCAGATTCTTCAAGCAATCTGTTGCAATATCACAAGTTATGCCATGTCTGGAAAATTCACCTGTACATTTGAAAGAGACTGAGGGTAAAAAATGGCAAATACCATTTTAAGATTATTATGACCATAATTTTGACCTCTGAGACCCACTAAAAGGGTCTCAAAGACCCACATACCATCCCTTGGGTCCTCAAACACAGTGGAAGAATTGCTGATTTCTGTTTTTTTTTAAATATATATTTAATTTTATTTTTATTATTTATTTATTTTTATTGTTATTTTAGCACAGTTGTCTCCATTTTCACCCTCCTATGACCCCCACCCCACCCATCCCTGCCTTCCATCCTTGAATCTACCCCCTTTAGCTTTGTCCATGTGCCCTTTATACATGCTCCTTGATGGCTCTTCCCCTATTATCATTCTCCCGCCTCCTCTCTGGTCACTGTCATTTGTTCTTTATTTCCATGTCTCTGGTTGTATTTTACTTGCTTGTTTGTTTTGTTGATTAAGTTGCACTTATAGGTGAGATCATATGGTATTTGTCTTTCACTGCCTGGGTTATTTTACATGGCATAATGCTTTCCAGTTCCATCCATGCTATTGTGAAGGGAGGAGCTCCTTCTTTCTTTCTGCTGCATAGTATTCCATTGAATAAATGTACCCTAGTTTTTTGACCCACTCATTTACTGATGGGCACATAGGCTGCTTGCAGCACTTGGCTATTGTAAATTGTGCTGCTATGAACATTGGAGTGCATATGTTCTTTTGAATTGGTGTTTCAGGATTCTTAGTGTATAATCCCAGCAATGGAATTGCTGAGTCAAAAGGAATTTCTATTTTTAGTTTTCTGAGGAAATTCCATACTGTTTTCCATGGTGGATTCACCAGTCTGCATTCCCACCAACAATACACTAGGGTTCCCTTTTCTCTACAACCTTTCCAACACTTCTTTGTTGATTTGTTTATGAGTATGCCATTCTCACCATTGTGAAGTGGTATCTTATTGTGGTTTTAATTTGCATCTCTATGATGGCTAGTGATGCTGAGCATCCTTTCATATGTTTCTGGGCTCTCTGTATGTCCTCCCTGGAGAAGTGCTTGTTCAAGACCTTTGCCCATTTTTAAATTGGGTTGTTGTATTCCTGGAATGGAGTCTGTGAGTTGTTTGTATATTTTGGAGATCAAACCCTTGTCCATGGTATCATTGTCAAATATGTTTTCCCATGTTTTTGGTTCTCCTTTCATTTTAACGTTGATGAATCTCACTTGATCATGGTGCATGATCTTTTTTAATGTATTGCTGGATGCAGTATGCCAATATTTTGTTGATGATTTTAGTATCTATGTTCATTAGTGATATTGGCTTGTAGTTTTCTTTCCTTGTTATGTCTTTATCTGGCTTTGGAATTAGGATGATGCTGGGTTTGTAAAAAGAGTTTGGGAGTCTTCCCTCTTCTTGTATATTTTAGAATAGTCTGAAAAGGATAGGGTTTAGATCTTCCTTAAAAGCTTTTTAAAATCCTCCTGTGTAACTATCTGGGGCAGGGTTTTGTGTGCCAGGGCTTGTTTGATTACTGCTTCGATTTCATCAACTATTATTGGTCTGTTCAGGCTTTTTGAATGAAGAAATTCAGTTTTGGGAGATTATAGCTTTCTAGAAATTTGTCCATTTCACTCTGGTTTTCAAATTGCTTAGCATATAATTGTTTGTAGTAATGTCCTACAATCCATTGTATCTCTGTGGTATCAGTTTTCATCTCTCTTTCATTTCTGATTTTGTTTATTTGGATCCTCTCTCTTTTTTTCATGATGAATCTGCTTAAAGGCTTGTTGATTTTGTTTATCTTTTCAAAGAATCAGCTCCTGGATTTATTGATCCTTTGGATTGTTGTTTGAGTCTCTATGTTGTTTAATTCAGCACTGATCTTGGTTATTTCTTTCCTCTACTCACTCTGGGCTTTGTTTGTTGTTGTTCCTCCAGTTCTTGTAGATGTAGGGTTAGGTTGTTTATTTGAAATGTTTCTATCTTTTTTAGGTAGGCCTTTATTGCTATGTACTTCCCTCTCAGGACTGCCTTTGCTTTGTCCCATAAGTTTTGGAATCTTGTGTGTTCATTTTTATTGGTTTCCAGTAACTTTTTAATTTCTTCCATAATCTCATTTTTAACCCATTCTTTGTTTAATAGGATGATGTTCAATCTCCATGAGTTTGAGTGTTTTTTGAGTTTTTTCCTTGAGGTCGGTTTCTAGTTTCAGTCCTTTGTGGTCTGAGAAAATGCTTGATATGATTTCAATTTTCTTGAATTTGTGGAGGTTGGTTTTGTGTCTTATTATGTAGTCTATCTCTGAAAATGTTTCATGTGTGTTTGAATACAATGTGTACTTGCTTCTTTGGGAAAGGTTCTACATGTATCTGTTAATTCCATTTGATCCAGGGCATTGTTCAATGCCTCCATATCCTTGTTGAAATTTTTTTGGAAGATCTTTCTGTTTTTGACAGTGGGGTGTTAAAATCCCTTAGTGTAAGTGTGTTGCTGTCTATGTCTTTCTTGAAGTCCTCCAAGATTTTCCTTGTATATTTGGGTGCTCCTATGTTGGATGCATATTTGTTCACAATGTTTATGTCTTTGTGATGGATTCTTCCCTTGAGTATTATGAAGTGTCCTTCAGTGTCTATTTTTATGGGTATTTCGTCTGATATAAGTATTGCTACTCCAGCTTTTTTCCTGTCCATTTGCTTGGGATACTTTATTCCAACCCTTCACTTTCAGTTTGTATAGGCCTTTTTTTTTTTTTTCTGAGGAGGGCCTCTTGTAGGCAGCATATGTGTGGGTCATGTTTCCTTATCCATTCAGCTACCCTATGTCTTTTGTTTGGAGCATTTAATTCATTAACATTTCAGGTTATTATTGATAAGTATTTATTCATTTCCCCCCTTTGTACCTGTGTCCCACTCTCTCTCACTCTTTTCCTTCCCCTTCTTATAGCAGTCCCTTTAGCATATCTTCCAGTGATGGTTTCATGGAGGTGTATTTTTTGAGCCTTCTTTTGTCTGGCAAACTTCTTATTTCACCTTCTATTTGAATTGAGAGTCTCACTGGGTAGAGTAGTCTTGGTTGCAGGCCTTTGCTTTTCATGACTTCAAATATTTTTTTGCCATTCTCTCTTGGCTTGAAGTTTGTCTGTCGAAAAATCAGCTGCTAGCCTTATCAGAACTCCCTTATATGGTACATCTGGTTTCTCCCTTGCTGCTTTTAAGATTCTCTCTTTGTTTTTAAAACTTGGCATTTTAATTATGATGTGTCTTGGAGTAGACCTCTTTGGATTCATCTTGATTGGGACCCTCTGTGCTTCCTGAACTTGTGTGGTTTTTTCCCCTCTCCATGTTCAGAAAATTTTCTGTCATTATTTTTTCATAGAGTGTTTCTATCCCTTGCTCCTTTTCTTCTCCTTCTGGTATTCCTATGATTTGAATGCTGTGTTTCATGTTGTCTTGGAATTCCCTTAAGATAGCTTCATATTTTTTAGTCTTTTTTTCATGCAGCTGATCTACCTGGGTGTTTCTTTCTACCTTGTCTTCCAGCTCACTAATTTGGTCCTCTGCTTCATCTAGCCTGCTTGTAATTCCTTCTAGTGTGTTTTTTCTTTCAAAAATTGTATTCTTCATGTCTTCCTGGTTCTTGTTTATAGTTTCTATTTCCTTTTTAACACTGTCATAGTTCACTCAGTTCCTTGTAGTTGCTTGTGAGTTTCTTGAGCATCCTTATAAACATTCTTTTGAATTCTATATCTGATAGTTTGCTTGCCTCCATTCCATTTAGCTCTTTTAGTGGAGAGTCTTCCATTCCTTTTGATTTCAGTTTTTTTCATTATCTCCCCATTTTAGGTGACTCTTTTTGTTTGTTTCTGTGATTCCTGATGCTCCTCTTTGCTAGTTGTCTTTGTAGAGTGAACTTCTGTGGTAGGAGTTCTATGGGATTCAGTGGTATGGTCTTTTTAATCTCCTTGTCTGAATGTTCTAGAGTTGCTATTTCTTCTGTTTGTGTGGGCTCTTTTGTTGTACTTGAGTCTTACCTATTGGTGGTTCCTTGGTTTGTGGGTTCTCTCCTCCAGCAGATTCATTGGTGTTTACAACTCCCACATTATCTTGTATGTGATCAGTGGCAGGGCCAAGGCAAAATGGATTAAGACATCAGGAGAGTATTCTATGGGATTTAAAGTACCAATAAGTAGAGAACAGATAGGAAATCCTTTGGAGAAGCACAGCAATAACTGTGATATTTCACCCAACTAGCCACTTTTTATAAAAGTGAAAAAGAGAAAAGACTCCTATTAGAGGGGAGAAGGAATATGAGCTGAATCCAGAAAACACAGTGCTTGTGCAAGGTTAGATGGTGAGATATAGTGGGAGTAAAGTATAGAAACTATACTGTGCGAAAGAAGAGTTAACTACAACAGTAATAAAGCTCAGGAATATAGTGAAATGGGCCAAGACCAGGGAGAGTTACTGTGTAGTATTTACAATAATGTGGAACAAGAATTATTTACAATAATACTGGAACAACAATAACATGACAGGAAATATATAATCTGAATAAAAGGAATAGAAAGTAAATGACCATGAGTAGTATGTTATTGGGATATGAGTGAAGTGAAAGAAGAAAAATTAAAATGCAATATGAAAGAGAGAACAAAGAAAACCAGTCAAACAATGCAATTAGATAAACAAAACAAAGAAAACTGAATGTAAGAGCAATAAAAAGTAAAAGAAATAAAAGTATCAAAAAACATAAACAATAAAATGCGAGTTCTATATGATAGCAAAGTGAAATTTGTCTCAGTTTCTCAATTGTTGGTGTTAGCCTTGTGATCCCTCTCTGGATCTATCTTTGGTTCTTTCACTGCTCCAGGTCATATACTCTCACACTTTGGAAAAGAAAGGGAAAAGAAAGAAAAGAAAAAAACTAATGCTGACTTTAAACCCACTAAGTGAGTTCTGCTGGTCTTCCTGGATGCTGTAGGCAGAGGGATCTGGACTTTTCTTTTCTCTTTTCCTGTGGTTTTGCAAAGATAGGAGCTAGGTCTGGTCTGCAATATTCACAGGTGCCTAGCCTCCAGCCCAAGCCTTCAGAGCATTGCTTCTCCCCGCCACTGTCCATCTGCACCAGGCCAGTGCCTTTAATCCACCATGTTGTTTGTCCTGAGGTACACTGATTAGGAGCAACTCCCATCCCACCTCCTTCCTCTTTCCTGGCCTGGGTGCTGCTCACTCTCAAAGTTGCTTCAGGGCAGTGTAGTTCCCTGTTAAATTAAGTCTCTCTGGGAACTGCTACCTCTCTGAGCCCCTGCTGCCCCACTTTGGTTAGTCTGTAAGGCGTCCTGATTAGGAGCAAATCACGCCTCTCCTCCTCCCTCTTCACTGTGTGAGGGTTCGTTCCTTAAACAGCAGCTGAGAGCCTTTTTTTCTCTTTTGAGTAAATTCCTTTTGTTTGCGCCTGTTGTTCTTAATAAGTCCTCAAGTTTTCACACAGCCCAATTATCTGACCAGACCAGAGACTATCCCAGTCAGGGTCCATCCTGGCCCAACTCTTCTCCCTTCTCCAGCTGTCACCTGCCTCCCCAGTTTTTCTTGTAGTGTCTTAGCCGGTGACCACAGTCCCAGTGGGGGAACATTGTCTCTGTGCTTCTCCCACTGTGTCTTTATTACTCCCAGCAACTTCAAGCATCCAGGTCTCTCCTGGTGTAATGCTACCTCTCCTGCTCTGGTAAGGGAGGGAGCTGCTGATCCAGCTCTCCTCCAAAGCTCCTGGGGCATTTGCTGTCCCTGGCACCAGGTGGCAGTCTCTCGGGACCATGCAGGCTTGGTCCTTGCACCTGTACCAGGGATCTTACCATCCCAACGCAGTCTCCTTACCATCTGTTTTTAACATCCTCTACTGTTTTGGCTTACAAACTTCATATATGCTGGGATTCCATTGGCTGTTCACTCTGTTCTTCAGATGATTGGCTAGGTGCTCCAGTTGGGTGTACCGGCAAGTGGGTTCAGCTTTCATCTACCTTGCTGCCATCTTCTGACCCCTCAACCTGATTTCTTATAGACATACAGAAAACAAGTTGGATGTTATCTACTTGATGATGCATAGATACTTCAATAATTTAAGCAAGGATTGGATTTGCATTTTATAATAATTACTCTTAGGGTGAGGAATAACTTGGATAGATGCAGGGTGAGTTACTTCAAAACTAAATTTGAACAATTTCTCACATTCTAACTGGAAGAACTGTTTTGCAAACACATATATGATACCATTGATACTTTTTTATGTGTGGTTTCCTCTACTCAAGAGTAAGTTCCTTGAATGAGAGTACTGCTTTTTATTAACCTTTATAGCTACAGCTTTTGGTAGAGAGTACAGAGTAGGCACCAAGTAAAGATTTATTGAAACCAAATGAAAGTACCAAGTAAACAGCTATCAGAATATTGCCAATAAATGATGATCTAGCCTTGAACTTAATGCCAGCGGCAACACAGATGGAGTAGATTCAAGAGATGTATGGCATTCATTGTTGACTGACTGGAAATGCTGTTGACCTACTTACTGGATAAGGCCTGTGAAAGAAAGATAAGGAACACCATTATTTCAGTCATCTACCTCATGTGACCCTGATTCAGGGATAGGAGGAATAGAATGGGGTGGGGCTTGAAGGGGTACTTTCTGGTTTTATTTTTAATATGATGAATTTCAGATGGTTGTGCTCTGAGACACAATAAAAGTGTCTCAGAGCACCTTAGGGGTTATAAAGTTGCACAGTGTCTTATCTAATTAAGCCAACATCTCAGTATATTTCAATATTTAATATTTTAGTATTTGTTTTTAATACTTTTGATGTTTTAGTGCTTATTTTTAATGTCTTAGTATCTTAAATATTTGATCAGAATTCTTGAATTTTTGCTGTCCTAAATTTCTGATTCTATTAGCAGATGCCGATTTATCGTCAACCAAGTGGGATTAATTTGGCTGTTGTACAGTGGCTTGTTTTCAAATTCACTACTTCTAAGTTCCATCCATAATGTGTGAAGTTGAATTGCCCCTATAAACTTGTGAAGGAATATATTGACACCAGCCTTAATGTGGATGTGCTGTAAAAAGAAGGAGAAACAACAGCATTTGACTTATTCACAGGAAGTATCCAAATCTTATGTTGCCATCCTCATACTCCACAAGCCCCAACTAGAGTTGATGACACATCTTAAATTATGCCTATCAGCAGGAACTCATTTTCATACTTCACAATTATTAAATAGACACTATGTAATTGAAAATAAACAAGCATTATGCAAAGAAAGTGTTGTCAGCAACTTAAAATGAGTTCAGAAGGTAACAGAGTCTCACTCAGTTTTTGAGAGAGTAGCCATAATACACAAAAGAACACTTTAAATACTGAAGGGATTCTGTTCTCATGTCCTTTATTGCCACTCATCTTTCCATCTGGCCAGAGTTGCTATTTTATCCAGTACTTCCCTATTTAGTGCTATCCTGTCTTTACATTTTATTTCTAATCCACTCTGCAAGCCTAATTATTTCCCTGTCCCAGGAGGATGTGAATAATTTTAAAGTTAGAAGAGAAGCATCTGCAACAACAGAAAATATAAGTCATTTCATTATAATTAGTCTATTTGTCTTTTTTTAATTTATGCCAAAGATGTATAAGTATCTCCAAAGAATGAATGACTACCACCTGTCTTAAAAGATGAATATGGCCCCCAACTCCAATTATTTTCACTGCTTCAAATAAAAAAAATCGTGTTAGTGAAAGTTTGAGCTATTAATATGTATCACACTTTTCTATTGTTTGTATAATTTAGTGACTCACAGAAATTGTACTATTCAGTAAAAATAAAAATATAGTTTTGAAAACTAAATTGTCCTTGAGTTTCATCTATTATTAAATGTGAATTTAATAAAGCAGCCAGTGAGCATAGAAAACTATATATTCATGCATCTCAGTAGAGATATTGATATATTTAAATGAATAAGAGAACATATTTCTAAGGGTATATAACATGGATAGTCATGTTAATGTGTGAAATAAAGCTATAAAACTACAATGCAAAAATATACTAGTATAATATAATGGAATTTTTACCACCACCACCCTCCCATGCCCGAGAATTAAGCACTTTATAGTTTATAGGTAAACAAAAGTCTATTTTATTAAGCATCTACTATTGGGAGTAGTGCCACTCTTTCTTTCTCTTCGAATTTCTGTACAGAAAAAAAATTTCTGCTTTTCCCCATTTTTGGAATACTTCCATTTTTACAGCTAATGTGATACTTCAAACTCTGAAATATGGCAGGCCACATTTCACTATTGAACAGAGTCCCTGCTGAGTTATGACTCACCCCCTTGCTCTCTTGCCCACAGTTTTGCCTCAGTGCTCAGACATGGTGAGCACTTTGGGCTTCTTGTCAACATGGGGTAAGTACACTTGGACAGTGCCCAGGGCCCACCTTTAGTAGAAGCACTGGCCATCCTTCTTGCGGGTGCTGTCTTTTACCACTGCTCTATTAGTTGATGAACCTGGCATCCTTGTCTATGCACAGTTTGCATACATAGATTGACTGCTTTGCAGATCACATCAACTCTGTTTATATGTTCTTTTTCTTCAGCCTTTCTCTCACCTTCCCCACTCACTGCCACCCCCTCTACCAATCCACCTACTAAATTAGTGCGAACATTTAGATTTTGGGTGAGTTAGCAGATCTCTACTTCAGCTTCTGATTTTAACCATGTTTCTGGTCCAGCTTTTACTGGATAATGTTGTTGCCAAGGGTAAAGGTTAGAAAATCGTGGTTATAAAGTGCTTTAAAAATTAATGAATCCACTTGATGGGAAAAGGGGTGGATGGTAGAATTTGGTCACTTAGATTCAGTTTTATAAAATGAAAATGAGAAGGCTAGATTACATGTTTTCACAGCTAATTTTAGCCAAATACAAGTTGTCTCTGTGACACAACATAGCCGATTTTCTTATATGGCTTCTAAATAAACCATAAAGTCAATTTTTTAAAAAGATATATATTGTTATAAAGAAGCTTATATAGTGAGAAAGCAGTGACTTTTTATTCTTCACAGAGATTGGTTATAATACCAGAATATTCAGTGGTTATCTCCTATCAACCTTGGGAAACTGTTCAAGTTTTTCTTCTGATTTCCAGAGGCATGAGCAAGAAATGACCCAAATCAAGCTATTCTTGCAAAATAAGTGAAATTAAGCTTTGCTTGTAAGATTAAACTGCTTTTGTCTGCTTAGGAAATTTTCAAGGCTGGTATCCACATTTTTAAATTTTAAGTTATATGATTGAAAGTATTTGCTGTAACTCATGATACCATACACTTAAAGTGGATGGACTGTTTTGCATTTAATTATACCTCACTAAAGGCACTTCCTCCTACTCTCCTTTATTCTCTCACTTCAAAGAACTGAAGACTTAACCATTTTCATCTTGCTAAACCTGATGTGTGTTATAAAACTCTCTACTTGTAGGGAGCTTAAGATTACACCAATTTTTAAATTTATGTTTTAATTTAAATTCAATAAATTAGTCCTTCAATGGTTATTAATTCAGACATTTTCTTATTTTACCCTTTTTACATAAATGAAAACATGTTCTTCACATTTTTTCCAAAAACACTTGCTTAAGAAAATATTTATTGAATGCCTATTAGATAAATGTCAGGCAGTGTAATAGATGCAATGGATAAAAGAGTGAGGAAGACAAATAAAAAGCCATGTCCTGATGTATTAATATTAAGTGATATGCTAAGTAGAAAAAATAAGCAGAAGGTGAGGATAGGGATGCTGGGATAAGGGCTGTCTTTTGCAAAATCGGGAGGAAAAAAATGTGGAGAATGTGCTGATTGAACATAGGTTTTAACTTTCTGTGCTACCAAGGGAAGGGCCCATATGGTGTTGTCCTCGGTTCCCATGTAATTTAAAGGGAAATTTTCCCAATGTCCAGAGGCCTTGATGTCCTGCAAATGAAGGAGGAGGATGCCCTCAAATTTCTTGCTGCAGGAACCTACTTAGGTGGCACCAACCTTGACTTCTAAATGGAACAGGACATCTACAAAAGGAAAAGTGAGGGTATATACATCATAAATCTGAAGAGAACCTGCAAGAAGCTTCTGCTGGCAACCTGTCCCTTTGTTGCCATTGAAAACCCCACTGATGTCAGTGTCATAGTGTCCAAGAACACTGGCCGGCGAGCTGTACTGAAGTCTCCTGTTGCCACTGAAGCCACTCCCATTGCCGGCTACTTCACTCCTGGCACCCTTCATTAATCAGATCCAGGCAGCCTTCCAGGAGGCGAGACTTCTGGTAGTTACCGATCCCAGGGTTGACTACCAGCCTCTCACCAAGGCGTCCTATATTAACCTGCCCACCATCGCTCTGTGTAACACAGACTCTCCTCTGTGCTACATGGACATTGCCATTCCTTGCAACAACAAGGGGGCTCACTCAGTGGGTCTGATGTGGTGGATGCTAGCCTGGGAAGTTCTGTGCACGTGCAGCACTATCCTGCGTGAACACCCATGGGAGGTGATGCCTTATCTCTACTTCTACAGAGACCCTGAAGAGACTAAGAAGGAAG
>PVJI01031177.1:0-13385 GCA_004026765.1 Micronycteris hirsuta
AGGCGGGGTGTCTTCCCTGCCACATTGTGTTTTATTGGACATAACAAAGGGCGCAGCCAGCTGGTGTGTGTCAGAGAACGAGATACTCAGAAAGCCGCCTCTCGGCCTATTATGCGCTTCTGAGAAAGGAAGCTCAGGCAAGAGCAACACATCCTCTGAGTAGACGTCAAATAGCTCGTGACGTCAGTTGCTCAGGGCTGTTTTTAGGGAGGATATCCCAGTCTTAGGAATTTGACATGAGTTTGGCTTGGTGCCCCTGCAGAATGCAATGCAGGCATAATTCAATCTTCCTGTAATTGTCTATTTAACTTGGCAATCTAGACTAATTTTTTCCTGTGAAGTGAGCCCAGGACGTCACCAGGACAGTGGTTGGGTTAATTAATGAGGCATAATAATGTGCATAATAAAAGCTTATGATCTGAGTGTTCTTTCCACTGTTTTCCTCTCTCCTTCCCAGATGGAGCCACTGGGCTCACCGGAATCTGTGAATCACGTTTTGCTAAACACATCTCTTCTCGTAAACAACATCGGGGGAAAATAATAACTTGAGAACCATCTGTGTGATGCAGTCCTTGGATTTTTTTTTTTCATTTCCCCCCATTGCATGTTAAAGGAAGTAAATAGGGGAAAAATTCTAATTATATTGCTGTTTACTGATTACAGGATAAGTTTTATTGTATTTATTTTAAATGCCACTCCGAGCCACACCCAAAGCCTTTATCATCATTCTGCTCCTTCCTGCTCCCTCTTCTTTTTCTCTTGAGCATGTACCATATTTTTCTATGCATAATGCACACTTTTTTTGCCCAGATTTTTGAGGGGAAATAGGGATATGCATTATACGTGGGCAATACTAATTCTGTATTCACATAAATGTTCTTAATTCTTTTATTTATGCTTATGCATTAAAAGTGTAACTCTAGAAGGCAATAACAATATCTGTATGCAAAATAATACCATGGAATATGATCATCGGTTTTCTTCCTAAATATAAATAAAAAGATTGAATTAAAAAATTCAAACAAAAGATTTTTTTCCCCTGAAAGTTTGGGCCCAAAATGTGGGCGTGCATTATACATGGCAAAATAGAGGAGCTCGTGGCATTTAAGCCTGTCGTCAAGGTTGTTCAAATCCTTGAGGCTCTGTAGCAGCACCAGCAATAGGTTTTTTGCTTTGGGATCCACATTCCGTTGGGGAAAACAGGGCTTTCGGTAAGACCGTGGGATCCAGTGGGTAAGATCCGGCTGAGTTCAGGAAAATCATTCAACACTCTTTGCTAATATGAAAAGTGTGGCTTCCACAACTTCAGTTCTACAAATAGACCAGGATGTGTGAATAAGAATATGAGCCTTGCCCATCACAAGGAATCACAAGCAGGATCAAGGTAAAACACTTGGAAGTTCTCTGTCGCTGCTGAAGCTTGGCCTGCCTGAGATTATGGAGACTGTGGCCACTGGGAGGCGTCTGGTCATTGAGCTGGCTCCTTCACGACCCCCGGACTGGTGGTTACCTACCGGCTCAGCGTTGGGCATGGAAATATCAGGGCACCGAGCAAAGCTTTCAATGCCTGACCCTTCCTCAGAGAGAAGAAACGTGCCTTCCATGTTCGGAGCAGCGATGGATGACCATTTCCTGCTGCCATTTAGCACAAGACGTATTTCAGTGGAAAATCCCATGACTTTACAACTCCAGTCTTTTTCTGGAACTTAGTGCCATTCTTGATCAAGGTCAAAATCTGTCTAAAGCAACTTGTATTAAAAAGAGAGCGTATAGAGTGCGATGTTGGCTATACAGAGAGTGCGTGCCTGTATTTGGCTCTCATCACTGCCAAGAGTTTGGAAGTTGAAGTTATGCTGAAACAAAAGGTTTGGACAGAAAGGGTGAATTCCAACATGAGTCACAGGCAATGACGTCACTATGCACCTGCTGGTCTGACCAGCTTCTTGAAAACTAGGCCCATGATGCAATGACAGTATTCATCACAGGAACGACTTCGCCTGTCCCACTCCCGAACCTCATTAACTAAGCCCCGTTCACAGATGTGACTGTCATGCTGTCAGCTCTGCAGACCTCTCTTGAATCCCCTTCTCGCCTTTGGGGACTGGGGACAAATGTTTGTATCTTTTTCCCAACAACTTTCTGGAACATAATATTTTAAAATTAAAGTTAATTGAAAATTATTTGAAGAATTTAGTCATCCGGAAATGGAAAAGAGTCACCACAAAAAGAAAAGAGGATATCACTAAAAATACCCGTCAGGATATTGCAAAATTAGGGGCTCAGTATCGCTGGGCTGACTCGGAGGACAGAGACACAAAGCTACTCTTTCAAAAGTTAACAGCTTTAGACAACAGCAATCTACATAATCATATGGAAAAACTCAAGATTAAGATAACAAATGTGGCTTTAAAAGGCACAACACAAACAGTAATGGTGTGTGACAGAGAGAAGGAAAGACAGAGAGAGCTGAATTTGAGAACCGTTTTGGGAAATTACAGGGTGGGGCCCTGAAGGAGGCAGGGATGGATCAGCTTACAATGATGTAAAAACGCTTTGCAAACAGCATTTGAAGCACAATTGGATCGGTCTACCTTTCCTTCCGCAGGACCGGACTCACAGAATTAGGAAACACCGTCTTGTTAGAGGAAAGTTTGGTTTACAATTTCAGTCCAGGTAGGACTGACCCAGATTACTCAAAACTCAAGCCAGCGAAAGCAAAACGCCATTGAAGGAGATGGCCGGGGTACACTGGGAAAATTTCATGCAGGAAGTTTTGGACAGGGGACTGGGAATCATTTTTCTGGGGCTACTTAAGTTTTCTCTTCTTTCAAATTCTGTTAGTCTTTAATCGGTTTCTACAAACAACGTGCCAGCCATGCTTCCAGTCAAGAACTCTGTCCTTGCCACAGAGCTGGCCCGTCTGCTTGTGACCTTGCCGGGCATCCAGTGGAAGCCAGAGGTCGTCACAACTGGCCCAGACCTCCCTCCCCCACCCTCCGTGTTAGAGCCACATTCCCTGCTTTCGTCCCATTGGCCCCTTTTGCTGCTCTGGCTTCTCCAGCTCAAGACTGTGCTCCAAACTCACCACTCCGGAGATCTTCCTCCCACCAATCCTTACCAGGCTCTCATGGTTGGGTTCCCTTGTTTCACGGCTCCCCTCTGCTGAGCACCCCTCCGGCCACCAGCATATTCCCGACACATCCGTATCCCCTGGGCTGGCTTCAGCCGAGCCCTTACAGCCAGGGGAGGGGCTGATCCTTATCAGATGCCCCTGTGATCATTCTGTCATCAAATCAGTTTTTACTGAGCCCCCAGGATGTAGCAGGCTCTCTTTTAACAACTTATTAACAAGACATGAAAATCATATGAGTGAGGGAAACATGTAGTAAACAAGGACACTAATAATAAAGACAATTTCATATTTTATCACTAATTGAAAGCAGCCACTATGAATAAATACTGGCTAATAATAACACCTATATGAATTGAATGTTTTATGTGCACTGACCTAAACACTTTATGTAGACTGAATCTTCAGAACAACCCTATAAAACAGGGACAATCAGGATCCCCACTTCCCATGAGGAAACTGAGGCTCAGGAATGTGATGGCACTTCCCCAAGGCCTCGCATCTGCTGAGGGCTGAGGCCAGGATTTGCATAGACAGTCTGACTCTGGCACCTACACCCACAGCCCACCAGGCGGGGCAGGGCTGGCTTGGAGGGGCTCTATCTGAACGGAGACATGGCTGAGGGGCAGTGGAGAGCTCAAATGCTCTTAGCTGTTCCATGTCAAGCAGTGTCTTGACACCCAAGGCAACCCCAAAAGTCATGTACATGGAGACCCTTTCTCTCCTCCAAGTCTACTTAAGCCCCTTCTCCAGGTGGGATTGATCCTGAACTTGGCAAGTCTCAGGATCTCAGTAGGTCTCCTTCCCACTGAGCACAGGGCCTACAGGTCCCAGCCGAGGGTGTGGGCTCTGGGGGACCCTCCAAGAGCTGCGCGGGAAAGGAGAGTTTCTTCCTCCCTTCTCTTCCTGGGAGGGTCTCTGGGGGTGACCATGTGGCTCTTCTTCCTGCTCTTTCTTAGCTGGAGCAGTAAAAACCCATATAATGCCTTCTCCTGTTTGCGAAGTCATAGAAGCTTGTGACATTGACTTTGGAAAATGCAGAACAATACAAAGAAAATAAATTTGCTCAGTTCCATCACCCAGAAGAAGTCTTCATTCCCCCTGCTGTGCATTTCCTTCCTTTACAAATTTGAGTATGTATTGAGCTCACACTGCACATTTTACATATTATGTAACCTCATAAGTCACACTTTCTCTTTGTTAAAGCACATTTAAAGGGTGCGTAATATTCCACAATTGTGGGTCTGTGACAACATACAGATAATTCCCTCCATGCTGGGCTCTCAGATTGCTTTCATTTTGTACTAATATAAACAAAAAAGAAGTAAACATCTTGATGTATTTGCTCTCTTTTAGACGTGTCCCTTAGGATAAATTCCCAAAGTTAGAATTCTGGGGTCAAATGGATACATGCAATAAGCCTATTGATGTATATTGTGAAAATGCTTTCCAGGAAGATCATGCAAACCTATACTGCCACCAGCCTGCAGGACACTGCCCACAAGACCGTCATTCCTAGCACGGAAGATTTAGGAAGGAAACTGGACAGCTCTGAAGAAAGTTTCCCCGAGTTTGTAGTTTTTCTCCAGGCCCAGGTTCGAACCACCTGTCATGGAAGTTACATCTAGAGGCTTTGGAGTGAAGCAGGAGAAGGGGGGTGCGGTTGGCTAAACAGCAATCAGGAGACTGGGAGAGTGGGCAGGGCCAGTCCACCGCGGGGGTCTGCGACAAGAAGAGCATGGACCCCTGGAATTTGGAGGAATGTATGGGCCCCAAAAGAAACCAAACAGAAAGCAACAATATACAACCATTCGCCAATACAACCACTCAACATAAGTCCCCAGATTATAGCAATTTTCCCCCAGATACTTTGTTGTGTTACCTCGGGATGGTTTGACTCATTCCATCAACTTGTCTTCAGTGGTTTTCCATCTATAAATCCTCTCCTAAATGTGCTTCTCCTCTGAGCCCCAGCCCCACAGAGCCGCTGTGATTAAAGTAGAATGAGGAAGATCTCAGGGCTGGAGGCCTTTAGTCACTGCTGAAGATTTTCTTTAATGTGCTAATGCCCCGCAGATCCAGGCAAGATTTAGAAAAGCCTAGAAATATGGTTATCTCTGTTGAAGCAAACATCTTTATTTATTTTGCCCTTGGCAGCAAGACAAGTATATTTAATAACTACATAATTTATCACCAACTTTGAGATTAAGAACACCTGAAAATATCTCTGTTGCTTGTTCTTTGAATTAGCCAAGGGCAAATCAGGGATTTTGCTAAACAAGGCAATGAGGGGGTAAAAAAAAAATCTACTGGAAAATCATAAGGCTGTGGATGAGTCAAATTAAAACCATTCCATTGTCCTCATAAATAATTTTGAAAATGAAATGAAATCGTTACCACTGCGCTGAGCCATGACAAGCTCTCCAAAAATTTGGAAGGCAAAACGCCAGAACCTTAATCACTCACGAGGGGAAGCAGCAAAAAGGCAAGGCCCAGCCAAGGCTAAAGAGAAGCAGAGAATCACACCGGAGGAGGCGAGGGAGAATTCAAGATCTTCTGACCACCCCCTCTGCCTCTAGAAGAGCCAAGTTCTCAAGACACAAAGTTCCCAACCAAGACTGGCCTGGAGGTCATGGCCCCGACAAAGGTCCACCATGGAAGGTCAGCCCTTCACCAAGACAGTGAAGGAGACATTTTTCATTGGGGACTAGAGTCCTGTCATCACCAGGGTGGCCACAGGCCTTGGATTGAACAACAAACTAGAATTCTAACTTCTAGTCTAATAAAAATATGGAAATAGGTCATGTCAATATTATTAATACAGTGCTTTTAACATCCCCACTTCAGGGTTAGGCTATATAAGGGTAGACCTCAATAGTTCTAAAATTTTGATGACTGAAGGGAAGGACAAAAGGGTTATTCAAAAATTGCCACGAACCCCTCCACGCCCCCACCCTTTGCCTGTGAAAGTGGACACAGGAATTCTCGGTAGGACGGCCTCTTTAGTGGCTTTAGTGAGTGCTCTGGGTCAATAAAGTAGTCATTATCCTCCATAACACCACTGGGCTTCAATAAAGTAATTCAGATGCAAGTTTTCCTCCAATGATGTTGTGTTTTGTTTAATTACATGCTATGGGGGGTGGGGTTCTGCAGAAAACTCACCCCCCAGTACTAGCCAGAGGTCATGTATGAGGGCCCTAGTCCCCCACATGGTAGTAAGCAGGACCCACCCAAGGAGAGGAGCTGAACAGGAAGTCAGCGTTGATAGGGGAGGTGGAGAGATGAGACAGGCAGCTGGAACACGTATTAAACAAAAGAAGTCAAAGAAAATAAAAGTAATCTCTGATAGCTTGGAATCTGTGACAACGTGGTTTTTCTGGACTTTATCCTTTTTTATTGTATTAGATTTTCATCTGAGGCAATTTGTGAGAAAATGGTAATATAGTCCCAATTCAGACAGCACTGGCTAAGCATGAATGGGAATCGAAGGCAAGGTCATGTTCAAAGATGGCACTTGGGACATCCTCGGATCTCCTTCCTGGGTAATGGGAAATCCACTTAAACGTAGTCACTCTGTTAAAATAGATTGCTTCAGAAATCAAGAATTCTTTCCATAGGCTTTCATAACTTTCACGCAACATAGTTGATTCTGAATAGTAAAGATTTCGTTTTCTTTTTTTGACTAAATAGCATCCATATTAGTATTTATGTATTATCTATGGACTGGCTCTTAACTGAAATAATACCCAATTTATTTCAAAACCTTGTATAATGCAGAGTTCCTACTACATCACACCATTCTTTCCCCAGCTGTAACCTCAACCTACCACGACAGCTACTGGCAATTTAAAACACCATGCGTCACTCTTTTAAGACTGAGGATTCTTTTAAGATTCCCTTTGTTTTAAATCTTCAAACTAATGCAAACAACTAATACTTCAGACAAATACTGAACCTAATTATTGACTTTATTCCCAAAGCAGTGTTTTTCACACTCCCTCAGACATATCTTCCAAACCTGAAAAAGCCCTAACTAACCACAACCACCTTTCCGGTGATGTGTGCATAGGTCAGAGTGGCGAACGGTGGCAGATTTAGAATCTGAAGGACCCAGGTTCCAGTCCCAGCTCTGCCATTTACAAGGTTCAGACCTTGGAAACTGTTAACATCTCCGTGCCTCAGTTTCCCCATCTGTAAAACAAAGATAATGACAGTACCTATCCCAGAGGCTCGTTGAAAAGAATACATGAGAACGTCTGTGTACCTTGCATAGCCCATGCTCCCAAGAAGTTGGTTGCTCTTTTCTCATTGTGCATCTCTCATTGGGGCCATTACTTGTCATTCGTCATTGCAGCCACAAGATACATGCTGTCTTCCCCACCTTTCCGGTCCCCTGAGGACATGTTCCTGGGTCTTAGGGACATGGTCTTTCCTGGGTCTTGGTCTCCTCGGCCGGCCTCTGGGTCCACACAGAAATCCACGCTGGATCTGGTCAGGGCAGCACGATACAGGGACTGGTTCATATACAGAGGGGCCAGGTAAGCACGACCTTGAACTTCAGTTCTTCCGCTGAAGGACAGAAGTAACAGTGCGCACATCTAGGGGTTAGAAATGAGAAAATCCACGAACCCAGTGCAATAGGGATGGAGGTGTCCATTACTACTTATGTGCAATACCCTCATCGGTGAGCCACAGCAGCCTTGTGCTCATTCTGTTGTATAATAATAACACAATTATGCAATAATAGGTTCCATATTTAGCTTATTCCATGTCAGACTCAGAAATCTGGTTGTCACATGTGCCCACGGTCAATTGTCCCTGTGTGCCAATGCAGTCCCCTTGACTCTGTTCCCGTTCGCCACATGTGACCAAACCGCTCTCAGTATCACAGCGCCCAATTCTCTCCCCCCACAAGGTGCAGCATGGTATCCATAGATGGGACTGCTTCCTCCTTAGTTCTGTGTGTTCTCCTTCCAGGGACCACTCCTTCCAGTCCTTGTCCATCAGTTCTATTGCCTAGTGCCATCATGTCTCAAGTCCTCTCCTCAGGTCCCTCATTAACGAATGAGTCATCTCAAAGTTAAGAGAAGGCCTGTTCTGGAATCCTCGGGGGTCTTACAAGAAGCCCCATGTGTCCCCTGACTCAGCTCAACACCAGGGCGCAGAGGTTCCGCTGCAGTTGAACTTGTTTGCTTCCATTCATTCACATCCTTAAATGCCTTTTCCCGGGGACATGGCTGATGCTCCTTATTAATTGTACATGGATCGCCCAACACAGAGAAAGATCCCGTATCCAAATGTCCAAACTGAACCACTGAACTGTTTTCTTATCAGAGAAGGCAGTGAGTATTGGTCAGGAAAAATTGTGAGAGGTTTTTCAAGGGACCAGAAAGATTACTGAGCAGCTTTTCATGGGAAAACTAGGCTTTGTCTAGTGTACCCTTCCAGGTTTTTGATTCAATGAGGTTTGCATTTTTCATGGCCTTTGAGCTTGTTTTTTGTTTTTTTTTATTATTGTATTTTACTGTTTATGCTGTTATAGTTGTCCCAAATTTTCCCCCTTTGTTCCCCCCCACCACCATTCTATAAGTTTTAGAAAACTGGAATTAATGTAAATTATTCTTGTTTATAGAAATTCAAGTTTTGTCCCATGAGGGTGAAATTGATACAACCCTGTGTCCATGTCATAAACTGATTTTGCGTCTATTATACAAATTCACTTCAGCCTCCCAGATTGCCTGTATATGTGTGTGTCTGCTCTTTACGTTTTCCTTTGAACAAGTTTTTAACGCCTTACTCGTTCCCCCATGAATTAATGAGTTAATAAAATCTTTGATGTGTGTTCATTTTATGTTGGTTTGAAAGTAAGGGCTTCCCCCCTTTTCATAAATAAATGATCGCTCAGTAACACCGTTTGTTTTTTGTTTTCCTGTGGGCAACCATGGGACCTTCACCTCCTCTTCAGGGGTCCCACTCTGGCCTCAGTTAAATCTATGTGGCTCCCAAGTTTCACTCTCAGTTGGCTTCTCTCTAAATCTGCAGAAACACCATGGGAGGGGCTTGACTGCCCACTTGAACTTGACTGCACCCTCTTGAACTCACCTAAACATTGCTAAGTTCTCAAGTTGCCATCTTTAAATTTCCACTTTGATCAGCCTGAAATGGCCAGAGAAGCACTCTTACTGAATCTCCCATTCTGTTAATATCAGTATTCGTGTTTCAGATTAATTAATTGATAACATTTAGAAAGGTCCAGAGTATCTAACTGTACAGGACGGAGTCTGATACCAGGGAGGGAATCCCAATGAGAGCGGCTGTCTGGGAAAGGAGAGAAGCAGAGGACTGGTCTGCGGTGCTTGCCCTGGAGGGTGCACTGGGTCTCCGGCAGCGGGGGATTGGCAGGGAGTACTCTGCTTTTCCTGTCTGCCTTTCCAAACAGCCTGTAACGCCCATGTGAGAGGAAATTAAGTCAATCAAGTTCATTATTATATCCTCAGCACTTGACTCAGTACTGGAACCTAAGTGCTTTGTAAATATGTGCTAAAGTAATCAATGAAGCAATGAGTCAAAGAGAGCAGATGACGGGACAAGTGGCGATGTCAATTTCTTGGGTAGCCCAAGGGCACCCTAGTTTCCCAATGGGAGAGTCTTTCGGTCGACCACTTCCTAGCCCTGCAACCATGGGCACGTCTCTCTTGTGAGCGCTCATGACCCGGCCTGGAGATGGGGGTCCTGGAGAGGCAGAGTGATATTAGAAGCTGCACAATGACTAGATAATGACTCGTGAAGGTGGCCGAACAATCAGGGATGAATACAGTGGACGGAAGAAGGGACCTGGGCTCCTTTGGGAGGAAGAGCTAGAGTATCACTCATTCTGCATAAGTGAAGGGTCTAGAGAAGGGGGTGTGGATGAGTAACCCCAGTGACTGAGTCATCAGCATGATCCAGGCTCACGAAAGAGGAGAAGCTGTCTCTGGAATTAAGTTCTTCTTGAGATAGAAATGCACTCTCCTCTACCTGTCCTTCTACAGTCTTACAAAGGGCCTGCCCATATTCTGGCTGAGGAATTAAATCCGCCTGAATACGTCCACCTGACACCTAGCACCCTCCATAACATTGGCATCAAATCACGGCTCTCATCACTTCCGACCCCCCTACACACACTCTATGATTCAATCAAATTTAACTTCTTCCTGTTTCCACACTTGCCTGGCATCGTTCCCCACGTAGGTGCTTTTTATTCACATTGTACCTTCATTTGAACACCCCCACATACACTTCCTGACCTTTTCAGACACAGAATCCCAACATTCTTGCATTCTTTGCATTCTTTAGCTGTAATGCAAACCCTATTATGAATCCTTCCATTAGATCAGTCCCCCAAATGGGCCACCGCTCATCTGTTCACCCCTGGACTGGATACAGCTTCTGTTGTTTGTCTCGGTGTAACTCGTATTATCGAACTATCAGGCACTTGTGGATCCTCCCCTCCCAAGTGCGGAATAAGACCTTCCAGAGCAAGGACAACCTTATGTCTCTACTCCTGCAAGCACTGAGACCGTTTTCTCATACCCAGGAGGCTCTCCATGAACCCGTCTCGACTTAATGAACGATACACGCACAAATGGACAACCCCATACCATTTATTGTTGCAATTATCTCTGCCAGATGTGGAGGAGCAAATTTAGACCGTTACTAGAATCTCACAGATTGAAACAAACTTCAAAGTCCTCAGAGGGAATTTATGCTCAAGATCCAGACTCGCTTGTTCCTGGGAGTTTAGCCATCGAGCTCTTTTTTCTTTCTTTCTTTCTTTCTTTTTTTTTTTTTAACAATTCATTTCTCTCTGTTTTACTGTTGCTAAACATGCAAATCTTCAAAGACCTTGCACAGGGTCTTCAAGAGACATGCCGTTGAAAAGAGCATGCTCCCCTTTTTGACCTCTGCCAGCAAGGCTGCTGTAGACAGGATGTTCCAAATCTATCACACGCTCCAGGAACAACAGCCCCACATGCTCTGCACTGCTGGGTGGTGGTTTATAAAATGCTGTAAGAATTTTGGAACGACAATATTAGAACATTAAAGATGAGCTTGTTTCTCGGGCCACAGGATGAACGAATGGGCTTATATCTCAGTAAGTTATTTATTTTCAAAAAAGGTTAAAGTATTGGAAATGAAGGACGCAAGTTCTTTGCTTCTCCCTCTCAGAACAACACGCGTTCAGACTGTTTATCATGCTTATTTTTGCCATAGTTGTGACTGGGCCATCGGGAAAGAGTGTGCGGACATTGAGAGGCCCTCCAACTGTGGAACAGCGTGACCCCCCAGGCTGCTGAAGTGGAGAAGCCCCTCATCATGGCAACAGAGCAGGGCTCCCGCCTGCAATGGGGTCATACCTTCAATTTTGCTGGAGCCTCTTTCTTCGTTGACTTAGAGTTGACATGGTCTACACTAGACCATGGGAAATGTTTGCTGCTATGCTTATTTCATCTACTTTGAACAATAGCCAGACCCGCGTTACCTCATTAGCCGTGACATTCGTCACACCTGTCACCTGAGGAGAATATAAGTCACAAAGAAGCTTGGAAGTGCAGGTGACATCCATGACTGCCAACACCCACTTGGAAAAGCCATCCAGCTTCTTGGGCAGGTGTGAGACCCCCAGCGCAGCACTCCTAACAACGCTCTGCCTTCCCGTTCCAAGCCCAACGGGCGGGGATGTGTCGGGCCTCTGGCTTTTCAGGGGGCCAGGCCACGCACGAAACACCCAATGCGGGGCTGCTGCAAGCCGTCTTCCCAGTTTAGAAGACTCAGGGGGAAACAAAACCCATCTATAAAGGCCTTTTAATTTTTAACATAAGCTTCAGCTTGAGCTGTAAAGTGGATCTCATTGGTCATCTTGATCTGAAGTCCACTCCGTTCTCTAAATTTGCTGTGTGTGACTGCCACAGCTGCCGAGCCTTGGGCACCTGCAGGGGACCCCCGAGGGGGCTCTGCAGACGGATGGTTTTATAGGCAGCAAGCCTCATGGCAAACATTTCCAGATTTGGTTTTCAAATAACCGTATGTTCAGGGGCGAAAAAAAGAAAAAGATGCCGGTGAGCCAGAGAAAGTTGCATTGGTTCAAAGGAGCCTCATGCAAAACCTATCACACAGGCTCTGACTTAGAAAAGCAAAGAGCAACAGATCGACCTGGATCTAAGTGAGAGGCAGAAAGACAAGGCAGACCTCCATCTGCAATGCACACCATACCTGCGTTCAAACCAAGGACCCTTCCCATTGTCAGGTTTGTTTCTAATGAAGAAGCATTTCTTCAGGGGTAGGCTGAGCCTCAGAAGTTGCTTTGGAGGCCAGAGCACTTCTTAGGGTCAGGTGGTGTGTCTGCTGACTTTGCGTTAAATCTCAGCGGGCTGTAAACATCACATGAAGGCGGGACAGGGTTAGAAATCAGAGGAGCTGAATTCGAAACTATATTCTGCTGAGACATGGCACCTGGGTCCTCGATTTCTACTTCCTGCACAGTTGTTACAGGACCTCAGGTTGGTGGCCCAAATGAGCAGATGCTGAGACCGGGGCTCTGCAGCGACGGGCATCCCAGCTGTGACTGTCACCACAGGGGAGGGAGGGAGGAGGAGCATTCTGCGTCTGGACAGCACACCGCCATAAACGCATCTGCTGCTCTCCAACACGGCAGCACACAGGATCCCCAAGTGAACTTTCCGGTAGTTTCCAAGGGTAAGAGGTCACTATGTTGTTCTCCCTTTATTCTTCCCAAATGTCCATGGCTGCTTCTCTCACACACAGAGGTCCCCAGAGAGAGAGTTTGATGAAAAAAAATTAATATTATTCAATTTTTTTCCATTTTGAAATTTCCATATTAAAAAATTTTAGGATTTGCTATGGAGTCAAATAGAAAAATTAGTGGAATTTTGGTGACAAAGAGGATCCTTTGAAGACTTTAGATCTTCCATAGACCTTAGCTGGAGAGGCAAACCCAGCTTTGAAATCTGAAGTTCCTTTTGGCCACAGCTGTGACCAGATCCACAGACATACCGCACGATGCCTAGTAAGCAGATACCAGCATTTCTAAACTCTTCCCTGCATTCTCGGTACCAATCTCTATTTCTATCTTTATTGGCGAAAGATGTAGTAATCCTCATGCCACAGAAGTGCATTCCTGAACACTTTCAGTTGGAGGCCACACAGCAGAGGGTGCTCTGTCCCAAGTCACTTTAGACAAGTCTCTTACCCCCTT
>PVJI01031178.1:0-13385 GCA_004026765.1 Micronycteris hirsuta
TTGTCTATTTTGTTTATGTTTTCAAAGAACCAGCTCCTGGATTCATTGATCCTTAGAATTGTCCTTTTAGTCTCTAAGTCATTTAATTCTGATCTGATCTTGGTTATTTCCTTCCTTCTACTTGCTCTGGGTTGTCTTTGCTGTTGTTCCTCGAGTTCTTGTAGGCGTAGGGTTAGGTTGTTTGTGTAAACTGTTTCTGGTTTTTTTTTTAGGTAGGCCTGTATTGCTATGAACTTCCCTCTCAGGACTCCCTTTTTTGTGTCCCATAAGTTTTGGGTTGTTGTCAGTTCATTTTCATTTGTTTCAAGGAACTTTTTGATTTCTTCCCTAATCTTGTCCTTGACCCATACATTGTTTAACAGCATGCTATTCAGTCTCCATGATTTTGAGTGTTTTGGGGTTTTTCCTTTGGGTTGGTTTCTGATTTCAGTCCCTTGTGGTCAGAGAAAAAACTTGGTATGATTTTAATTTTCTTGAATTTGTTGAGGCTTGTTTTGTGTCCTATCATATGGTCTATTTTTTTTTAAGATTTTACTTATTTATTTTCAGAGAGAGGAGAAGGTAGGGAGAAAGAGCAATGTATGTTTGCTTCTCACATGGCCCCCACTGGGGACCTGGCCCGCAACCCAGGCATGTGCCCCGACTGGGAATCGAACCAGGACTCTCTGGTTCCCAGCCCGCGCTCAATCCACTGAGCTACACCAGCCGGGCCCATATGGTCTATTTTTGAAAATGTTCCGTGTGCATTTGAAAAGAATGTATAATTAGCTTCTTTGGGGTAAAGGGCCCTATATATATCAATTAAGTCTATTTCTCTAGGGCATTGTTCAGTGCCACAAACTCTTTGCTGATATTTTGTTTGGAGGATCTGTCCATTTTTGACAGTGGGGTGTTGAAGTCCCCTACTATAATTGTGTTGCTATCAATGTTTTTCTTGAAGTCCTCCAAGATTTTCTTTATTATTTGGGTCCTTCTGTGTTGGGTGCGTATATATTTACAATATTTATGTCTTCCTGGTGGATTCTTCCCTTGAGTATTATAAAGTGTCCTTCTGGATCTCTCTTTATGGCCATTTTTTTTTAAATCTATTTTGTCTGATATGAGTATTGCTACCCCAGCTCTTTTTTCTTGTCCGTTTGCTTGGAAAACTTGTTTCCAGCCCTTCACTTTCAGTCTGTGTAAGTCTTTTGTCCTGAGGTGGGTCTCTTGTAGGCAGCATATGTGTGGATCGTGCTTTCTTATCCATTCCGCTATTCTGTGTCTTTTAATTGGAGCATTTAATCCATTTACGTTTAAGGTTATTATTGATAGGTACTTATTCATTGGCATTTTTTTTTGTACCCGTGTTCCTCACTCTCTTTCTTTCCCTTCCTTTCCTTAAATCAACCCCTTCAGGATTTCTTGCAGAGCTGGTTTTGTGGAGGTGTATTCTTTTAGACTTCTTTTGTCTGGGAAGCTCCTTGTTTGGCCATCTATCTTAATTGAGAGCCTTGCTGGGTAGAGTAGTCTTGGTTGCAGGCCTCTGGTTCTCATTACTTGGAATATTTCTTGCCATTCTCTTCTGGCTTGGAGTGTTTCCATTGGGAAGTCAGCTGCTAACCTTATTGGGGTTCCCTTGTATGTTACTTCCTGTTTCTGCCTCACTGCCTTTAGGATTCTCTCTTTGTCTTGGAATTTTGCCATTTTAATGATGATGTGTCTTGAAGTGAGCCTGTTAGGGTTCCTTTTGAATGGTACTCTCTGTGTTTCCTGGATTTGTGTGGCTTTTTCTCTCATCAGATTAGGGAAGTTTTCCATCATTACTTTTTCGAACAGGTTTTCCATCCCTTGCTGCTCTTCCTCTCCTTCTGGTATCCCTATTATACAAATATTGTTACGTTTCATATTGTCCTGCATTTCCCTTAATACCTCTTCATTCTTTCTGAGCCTCTTTTCCTGTTCTTGCTCTTTTTGGGTGCTTTATTCAACCTTGTCCTCCAGTTCGCTGATCCGATCCTCTGCCTCATCGAGCCTGCTTTTGATTCCTTCTGTTGTATTCTTCAGTTCAGATATTGTATTCTTCATTTCCTCTTGGCCCTTGTGCATAGTTTCTATTTCCTTTTTCATGTTGACATAGTTTGCAGGGAGTTCATTATAGTTTCCCTGTAGTTTCTGGTAGTTTTCTGTGAGTTCATCAAGCTTCTCGAGTGTCTTGAGCTGCCTGATAACATATGCTTTGAACTCAATATCTAATAGTTGGCTTGCCTCTGTTTCATTTATCATTCTTTCTGGGGCTTCCTCCTTTCTTTTCATTTGGGGATTGTTTCTTTTTCTTCCCATTGTTTGTGGGATTCTTCTTGCTAGCCTCTGATTCTTAAATTGATCTGTCAAGTTCTCTGGAGCAGCAAAGTTAATTTTGTGTCACTGTCTCTGTTTTTTGGGCTGAGTCTTGTCTGGGTCCCACTTTATTCTCTTCACAATTCCAGGTTTTAATGTCTCACCTGTGGATAAAGAAGAGAGGGGAAGGGAGAAAAAGAAGGAAAAGAAAGCAAAAGAAAAGGAAAAAGAAAGATAAAGAAAAAATAATACTCAAATAACATAAAATAAAATATAATAAAAATATGAGATAAAAAGAGGAGAAAACTAGGAATACCATATGAAGGGAAGGTAGAAGGAGTTAAAAATATAGAAGGACAGATAGGAAGAAGATTGGGGAAAACAAACAAAGAAACAAGGAGAAAACAAAAGAGAGAAGAAAAAAAGAAAAAAAAGACTTCTGTTGGCTGGCTTCAACAGCGTCTGGTCAGGGCTGTGACAGGCTGGGAAGATATCAGACTTCCCCAGCTTTCTTCCTTGGCTGCACTCTTAGCTGCTGTCCTGCCTCCAGCCCAGTTCCTAGGAATTCGCAGCACCTCCTCTGGGCTGTCTGATCCCCACCCTAAGTCAGAGTTTGTGAGGTCTGTGTCTCCCTTCAGTGGGGTTCGATGTTTTTCTCCCATGGAGGAAGTCTGCAGCACAGGTCTCCAATCACAGTTGCTGTGTCGTGTCTCAGGCCCTCCCAGAATGAGCTCCGCGCCCCTGTATTTGTTGCCCGCTTTTGTCTCTGGATTCGGGGCTTGCAAGCCGCAGGCCTGGGCACCCAGACGGGCACCACCCCCAGCTGTCCCTGACTGGCTTCGCTGGGTACGTGCCTGGTCCCGGAGTTCTGGACCTGGGTCTCCCATTCAGTTCAATCTCCAATTCCTCCCACTGGGATCGCCGGCCTCTGCAGACCAATCCCCACATACACACCGACCTCCGGACTGCTGGGAACCAAGACTCTCCCAACAGATGCGTGTGCCTGCTTTGGAAACTCTCACACCCCAATCCAGCTCCCTCCCACGGATCCTGGAACAAACCAGGAAGCTGCTACTACTGGATCCGCAGACCTCCTGGCTCCCCGCGAGTCCCTTCCCTCCAAAGCAGACTCCCTACCGGCTGATCTTTCAGTTTTGTGCGCAATCCTGGTCGCCACTCTTCCTGAAATAAATCTTGGCAATCTCTCCGCTCCTCAGAAAATCAGCCAGATATCCCACCAGTGGGCTAGAGGAAGCCGATCCCACTCCCTCCTACTCTGCTGCCATCTTTCCCCTGACCTCATCTTTAAACTAGAATAAGTTCTAGTACTGCAGTTCTTCCAAAGTATGCTTTGCAGAAGAAAATGTTATCCCTGCTGAGACATGCATCTATGGCCTACTATGATAATTGGAGTAAATAGTACTGTTATTGTCAAAATGTTACTCAAGGGCCCCATTCTCTCACAGCTCATATTTCTCTGATAAGATAGCAATGAAAACGTTCAAAACTCCAAAGCCATGCATGAAAAAGACCATTTCATAGGAAGCTAGTTTTAATCAAACAGCATTTGCAGTGTTTACAAAGAGGAAGTCAAAGTCCTGACTTCAGTAGAAAGTGAAATGAATACTCTCTAGTAGATTTCTCTGATAAAACAGGAATGAGTACTTTGAAATCTCAAAAACAAGCAGAAATTAGAATATTTTGTAGAAAGGGGGTTTTGGTCAAACAGCATTTGCAGTGTTTACAAAGAGGAACTCAAAGTCCTGACTTCAGTAGAAGATGAAATGAATGCTCTCTTAGTAGATTTCTGTGATAAAACACTAACGGATACTTGGAAATCTTCAAAACCATGCATGAAACAAACCATTTCATAGGAATCTGGTTTTAGTCAAACAGTATTTGTAGTGTTTACAAAGAGGAAGTCAAACTCCTGACTATAATAGAAAATGAAATGGAAGCTCTCTTTTTTAGAAAGTCTTGTTTTCAGCATTCACCTGCACTGTTTTTGACGTAATACCACTTTCTTTTTGGATTTGATAACGAGACAGCTCAGGACATCAATTGGCTGTTGTGAAGAGATTCAATGCAGGAAAGTGTGTCATCTTTGAACTGGATTAAGTTCTAGTAGTGCAGTTCCTCCAAAGTATGCTTTGCAGAAGAAAACGTTAGCCCTGCTAAGACATGTGTCTATGGCTTACTATGATATTTGGAGTAAATAGTACTGTTATTGTCAAAAATGTTACTCAAGGGCCCACATTCTCTCACAGTTCATATTTCTCTGATAAGATAGCAATAAAAATTTCAAAACTCCAAAGCCATGCATGAAAAAACCATTTCATAGGAAGCTTATTTTAGACAAACAGCATTTCCATTGTTTACAAAGAGGAAATCAAAGTCTTGGCTTCAGTAGAAGGTGAAATGAATTCTCTCTAGTAGATTTCTCTGTTAAAAGAGGAATGAATACTTTGAAATCTCAAAAACATGCAGGAATTAGACTATATCGTAGAAAGGGGGTTTTGGTCAAAGAGCATTTACCTGTTTACAAAGAGGAAGTCAAAGACCTGACTTCAGTAGAATATGAAGTGAATGCTCAATTAGGCAATTTCTCTGATAAAACAGTTATGAATACTTTGAAATCTTCAAAGTAGGCAGGAATGACACTATTTCGTAGGAAGCGGGTTTTGGTCAAACATCATTTGTAGTGTTTACAAAGAGGAAATCAAAGTCCTGACTTTAATAGAAGATGAAATGGAAGCTCTCTTATTAGAAAGTAATATTTTCGGCATTCACCTGCAGTATTTTTGACGGAATGTCACTTTCCTTTTTGATTTGATAATGAGACAGGTCAGGAAATCAATTGGCTGTTGTTATGTGAAAGATTCAATGCAGGAAAGTGTGTTATCTTTGAACTGTTATAAGTTCCAGTACTGCAGTTCCTTTGGAGTATGCTTTCCAGAAGAAAACGTTAGCCCAGCTAAGACATGCATCTGTGGCCAGTACTATGAGAATTGGTTTAAATAGTACTGTTATTGTCAGAAATATTACTAAATGGCCCACATTCTCTCACGGTTTGTATTTCTCTGATAGGATAGCAATGAAAATTTTCAAAACTTAAGCTATGCATGAAACACACCATTTCATAGGAAGCTGGTTTTAGTCAAACAGCATTTGCAGTGATTACAAAGAGGAAGTCAAAGTCCTGACTTCAGAAGAAGATGAAATGAATTTTCTCTAGTAGATTTTTGTCATAAACAGGAATTGGATACTTTGAAATCTCAAAAACATGCAGGACTTAGACTATTTTGTAGAAAGGGGTTTTGGTCAAACAGCATTTGCAGTGTTTACAAAGAGGAAGTCAAAGCCCTGACTTCAGTAGAAGATGAAATGAATGCCCCTTTGGTAGATGTCTCTGTTAAAACTGTAATGGATATTTGGATATCTTCACAACCATGCAAGAATGAGACTATTTTGTGGGAAGCAAGTTTTGGTCAAACAACATTTGCAGTGTTTATAAAGAGGAAGTCAAATTCCTGACTGTAATAGAAGATGAAATGGAAGAGGTCTTGTTAGAAAGTCATGTTTTTCAGCATTCACCAGCACTGTTTTTGACGGAATATCACTATTCCTTTGGATTTGATAACAAGAAAACTCAGGGAATCAATTGCTGTTGTTAAGTGAAAGATTCAATGCAGGAAAGTGTGTCATCTTTGAACTGGAATAAGTTCTAGTACTGCAGTTCTTCCAAAGTATTCTTTGCAGAAGAAACTGTTGGCCCTGCTGAGGAGGAGGAGGAAGAAGAAGGAGAAGAAGTGGAAGAGGAAGAGGAAGAAAGAAGGACAAGAAGGAGAAGGAGATGGAGAAGGAGGAGAAGAAGAAGAAGAAAAAAAAGAAAAAGCAGAAGTGTAAGAGGAAGAGGAAGAGGAAGAAAGAAGGAGAAGGAAGAATAAGGAAAGGGGGAGAAGGAGGAGTAGGAGGAGGATGAAGAATAAGAAGAAAAAGAAGAAGTGGAAGAGGAAGAAAGAAGGAGAAGGAAGAAGAAGGAGAAGAAGAAGGAGGAGGAGGAGGATGAAGAAGAAGATGAAGAAGAAGAAGAAGAAGGAGGAGGAGGAGGAAGAAGAAGAAGAAGAAGAAGAAAAAGAAGAAGAAGGAGGAGGAGGAGGAAGAAGAAGTAGAAGAAGAAGAAGGAAGACAGGAGGAGGAGGTTAAAGAAGAAGAAGAAGATGATGAAGAAGAAGGAAAAGAAGAAGAAGAAGATGAGGATGATGATGAAGAAGAAGAAGAGGAGGAGAAGGAGGAGAAAGAAGAAAAGATGAAGAAGAAGAAGGAGGAGTAGGAGGAGGATAAAGAAGTAGAAGAAGAAGGAGGAGGAGGATGAAGAAGAAGATGATGAAAAAGAACAAGAAGAAGAAGAAAAAGAAGAAGATGATGATGAAGAAGAAGAAGAAAAAGAAGAAGAAGATTAAGAAGAAGGAGGAGGAGGAAGAAGAAGAGGAAGTGGAAGAGAAGAATAAGAGGAAGAGGAACAAAGAAGGAGAAGGAGGAGAGGAAGAGGAAGAGGAACTGGAAGAAGAAGAGTAAGAGGAAGAAGAAGAAGGAGAAGAAGGAGGAGGAGGAGGAAGAAGAAGAAGAGGAAGTGGAAGAGAAGAATAAAAGGAAGAGGAAGAAGAGAAAGAGAAGGAAGGAGGAGGAGGAAGAAGAAGAGGAAGTGGAAGAAAGAAGGAGGAGGAGGAGAATAAGAAGAGGAAGTGGAAGAGGAAGACGAAGAAAGAAGGGGAAGGAGGAGGTGGGATAGGAGAAGAAAGAAGAAGAGGAAGTGGAAGAGGAAGAAGAAAAGAAGTGGAAGAGGAAGGGGAAGAAAGAAGGAGAAGGAAGAAGGAGAAGGAAGAAGAAGGAGAATGGGGGGAAGGAGCAGTACGAGGAGGATGAAGAAGAAGAAGAAAAAGAAGAAGGAGGAGGAAGAGGAGGAGGAAGAAGAAGAGGAAGTGGAAGAGGAAGAAGGATGGAGGAGGAGGAGAAGAAGAGGAAGATGAAGAACAGGAAGTGGTAGAGGAAGTGGAGAGGAATGGGAAGAGGAAGAGGAAGCAGGAAGGAGAAGGAGAAGGAAGGAGGAGGAGGGTGAAGAAGAAAAGATGATGAAGAAGAAGAAGGAGGAGGAGGAGGAGGATGAAGAAGAAGAAGAAGATGACGATGAAGAAGAAGATGAAGAAGAAGAAAAAGAAGGAGGGGGAGGAGAAGGAAGAAGAAGAACAAGAAGAAGAAAAAGAGGAAGTGGAAGAGGAAGAAAGAAGGAGAAGAAGGAGGAGGACGAGGAGGAGGATGAGGACGAGGAGGAGGAGGAAGAAGAAGAGGAAGAGGAATTGGAAGAGGAAGTGGAAGAGGAAGAAAGGAGAAGGGGAAGGAAGGAGAAGGAGGAGAAGAAGAAGAGGAGGAAGAGGAAGTGGAAGAGGAAGAGGAAGAAATAAAGAAAAGGAAGAAGAAGGAGCAGGAGGAGAAGGAGAAGAAGAAGATGAAGAAGAAAAAGAAGATGATGAAGAAGAAGTAGGGAGAGGAGGAGGAAGAAGAAGAAGAGGAAGAGGAAGTGGAAGAAAGAAGGAGAAGGAGAAGAAGGCGAAGGAGGAGGAGAAGAAGAAGAAGAAGAAAGAGGAGGAGGAGGAGGAAGAAAAAGAAGAGGAAGTGGAAGAGGAAGTGGAAGAGAAAGTGGAAGAGAAAGAAAGAAGGAGAAAGAGAAGGAAGGAGGAGGAGGAGGGAGAAGAAGAGGAGGAGGAAGTGAAAGAGGAAGACAAAGAAGGAGAAGGAGAAAGAGGAGGAGGAGGAGAAGAAGAGGAAGAGGAAGTGGAAGTGGAAGAAGATGATGATGAAGAAGAGAATAAAAAGAAGAAGGAAAAGAAGAAGATGAAGAAGGAGAAGAAGGAGAAGAAGGAGGAGGAGGAAGAAGAAGAGGAGGAGGAAGTGAAAGAGGAAGATGAAGAAAGAAGGAGAAGGAGAAACAGGAGGGGGGGTGAAGGAGAAGAAGAGGAAGTGGAAGAAGAAGAAGATGATGATGATGAAGAAGAAGAAGAATAAAAAGGAGAAGAAGATGATGGTGAAAAGAAGCAGAAGATGATGAGGAAGAGGAGGAAGTGGAAGACGAAGGGGAAGAAAAAAGGGGAAGGAAGGAGAAGGAGGAGAAGAAGAAGAAGAAAAAAGAAGAAGGAGAAGAAGATGATGGTGAAAAGAAGAAGAAGAACAAGGAGGAGGAGGAAAGAGAAGAGGAAGAGGAAGTGAAAGAGGAAGATGAAGAAAGAAGGAGGAGAAGAAGGAGGAGGAGGAAAAGGAGGACGATATAGAAGAAGGAGGAGGAGGAGGGAGAAGAAGAAGAAGATGGTGAAAAGAAGAAGAAGGAGGAGGAGGAAGAAGAAGAGGAAGTGGAAGAGGAAGTAGAAGAAGTGGAAGAGGCAGAGGAAGAGGAAGAAAGAAGGAGAAGTAGAAGAAGGAGGAGGATGAGGAAGTGGAAGAGGAAGTGGAAGAAGAAGAGGAATAGGAAGAGGAAGAAAGAAGGAGAAGGATGAGGAGAAGAGGAAGAGGAAGTGGAAAAGAAGAGGAAGAAGAAGAAAGAAGGAGAAGCAAGGAGGAGAAGGAGGAGAAGGAGAAAGAGAAGAAGAAGGAGGAGGAGGAGGAGGAGGAGGTGGAGGAGGAGGAGGAGGATGAAGAAGAAGAGAAAGAGGAAGTGGAAGAAGAAGAAGATGATGATGATGATGATGAAGAAGGAGGAGGAGGAATAGGAGGAAGAAGAAGAAGAAAGGAGAAGATGATGAAGAAGAAGAAGCAGAAGAAAAAGAAGAAGATGATGATGATGATGATGAAGGAGAAGAAGAATAAAAAGAAGAAGTAGAAGAAGGAGGAGGAGGATGAAGAAGTAGAAGAAGAAGAAGGAGGAGGAGGAGGATGAAGAAGAAAAAGAAAAAGAAGAGGAAAAGGAAGTGGAAGAAGAAGAAGAGGAAGAAGATGATGATGAGGAAGAAGAAGGAGGAGGAGGAGGATGAAAAAGAAGAAGAAGAAGACGAAGAAGAAGGAGGAGGAGGATGAAGAAGAATAAGAAGAAGATGATGATGAGAAGAAGGACGAAGAGGAGGAGGAGGAGGAAGAAGAAAAAGATGATGAAGAAGAAGATGAAAAAGAAGAAGAAAAATAAGAAGAAGGAGGAGGAGGATGAAGAAGAAGAAGTAGAAGAAGAAGAAGAGGAGGAGGCCCCAGCATGTCGGGGCCGCTAGACTATTAGGCACACTTTCCTTGAGGTTTACACAGGGGATCGGGATTCTAGGAGGTTTCGTTTCCAAACCTTCAGGAATGCCGACACTTCTCAAAACCCCTTCTCTCGGATTGGAAAAAGCGGTGCCGGCTATGCAGAGACGTCATCCATTTCATTCTCTAAGGAAACCAGGTCCGTGGCCCCGGGTCACGAAAGCTGCAGAAGGTTTTCTTTCTGACACCTTTTGTAGGAAACTTTCCCCTTGCTGCCTTCGTGGGTGTCAGTTGACTCGTCAACTATGTATCTGAGAGACATGGCCTCGGCGACTGAAAGCAGACAGTGGTTTTCCTATCATTGCCACCTTCGCTATAACCTTTCCCCCACCCGAGCCCCTACTCCACCCCCGCTGTGTGCCACAGGCTTCAGGAGCCTCCCTGGGTCGGACGGCGCTTCCTGTGTGAAAAGAACATTACTGAAGAAAGTGGACAGCGGCACCTTGCCACATGTCAGGGCCGCTAGAGCCTTAGGAACTCTTTCCTTCAGGTTTCCACAGGGGACCAAGATTCCAGGAGGTTTCATTTCCAAACCTTCAGGAACGGCGGCACTTCTCAAAACCCCTTCTTTCGGATTGGAAAAAGCGGTGCCGGCTATGCAAGATGTTGTCCATTTCATCCGCTAATAAAACCACTGCGGTGGTTGTGTCACGAACACTGGAGAAGGTGTTCTTTCTAATTCCTTTCATAGGAAACATTCCCCTTGCCGACTGTCTTCGTGGTGTCAGGCGTCTCGTCAACTATGTATCAGAGAGACATGGCCTCGGAGACCGAGTTCAGAGAGTGGTTTTCCTATTTTTTCCACCTTATCTATACCCATTCCCCCAGTCCCGCCCTCCTTCCTCCCTCCTCCTGCGCCGCAGGCAAAAGGAGTCTACCTCAGTTGAGCAGCTCTTCTTGTCTGAAAAGAACACTTCTCAAGAAAGTGGACCGCAGCACCTTCCCGCTTGTTGGGACCGCTAGAGACTTAGGCACACTTTCCTTCAGCTTTCCACAAGGGATCGGGATTCCAGGAGGTTTTGTTTCCAAATTTCAGGAACGGCGGCACTTCTCCAAACCCCTTTCTTCAGGTTGGAAGAAGCGGTGCTGGTATGCGAGACGTCGTCAATTTCATCCTCTAAGGAAACAAGGGCCCTGGCCCTGGGTCACGAATGCTGCAGAAGGTGTTCTTTCTGACTTCTTTTGTAGGAAACATTCCCCTTGCGGAAGGTCTTCGTGGGTGTCAGTCGACACATGTACAATGTATCTGAGAGACATGGCCTCGGCGACCGAATGTGTAGAGTGGATTTCCATTCATTGCTACCTTCTTTATACCCTTTACCCCAGTCCCGCCGCCCTTCCTCCCTCCCACTGCGGCGCAAGAAAAGTAATCTACCTGAGTCGGACGGCGCTTCCTGTGTGAAAAGAACACTTCCCAAGAAAGTCAACCGCAGCACTTTGCCGCCTGTCGGGGCCGCTAGAGCCCTAGGCACACTTTCCTTCTGGTTTCGACAACGGATGGGGATTCCAGAAGGTTTGGTTTCCAAACGTTCAGGAAAGGCGGCACTTCTGAATACTCCTTCTTTCGAATTGGAAAAAGTGGTGCCGGCTTTTCGAGACATCGTCCAAATCCTCCTCTAAGGATACCAGGGCCATGGCCGCGGGTCAGGAACACTGGAGGAGGTGTTCTTTCTGACACTTTTTGTAGGAAACATTCCCCTTGCGACTGTCTTCGTGGGTGTCAGTCATCTGATCAACTATGTATGTGAGAGACATGGCCTCGGCGACCGAATGCGGAGAGTGGTTTTCCTATCATTGCCACCTTCTCTATACCCTTTCCCCCAGTCACGCCCTCCGACATCCTCCCCTCCCTTCGCCACAGGCCTCAGGGTAACGGCGCGCCTCGTTTGTCACCTACGGAACGGCCGCGAGCCACCCACCTCGAGCGTCCCCGCGCGGCCGGCCGCTCGCTCGCTCCTTCGTGGCTCCCGTACGTGCCGGGGTCGGTGGCGTGGGGAGGTGGCACGGCGGCTCCGCTGCGTGCAGGTCGACCCGCGCGGGCGGCCACATTCCGCCCCTGGGCCTGCAGGTACAATCTCCCGCCAAGAGGTCGGGTGGCGACGCACCAGGGCCACCAGCACGAACCCGCCAGCGCAGCCGGCCTGCTGGGAGTGAGCCGCCTGCGACGCGGCCGAGTCCCCTCCCTTGTGGCTCCGGAAGGGACAGGCGATATAAAAGCGGCCGCCAGGTGGCGCCCGACAACCGCCGGCAGCGGCCGCGGGAAGGAGCCGAATCCCCGGCCGGCCACGGCGCCCCGCAGCCCACCAGGAGGACCGATCTCATCCCGGCACGGCACGTCCGCCTCGCAGCTCCCGGCCGCCACGGCGTGACCCCGGCATCGCTAGGGGGACTCGGGAAGAAGCCCTTGGGCTCTCGGGCCGCGGCGGCGGGGCGACTGGCATGCGACACAATTGCCCCGGAGTCCGCCGGCGGGCGGGCGCGACGGGACCGGACCAGACCGAGCTCGCCCGCCGGCCCCCCACCCGCACCCCCGCCGGACCCGCCGTCCGCCCGCCGACTCCCGGGAGGGCCCCGAGAACATCGCGGCGTCTGGCCCGGGACCTTCCAACCTGAATCGGGCCACTAGGCGCGGGAGAACGAGGGACAGATCTTTGTCGTCTTCTCCTGCTGTTTATTTTTTTTCCCTTTTCTTTCTCTTTTTAATCATTCCCCCCTCCTTATTTCCTTTTCTCTCTTCTCACACACGTCGACTCTGTCGGGGGTGACATCGGTTCACACAAGCACACGGGACCGAAAGTGAATGAAATCGGGGACACTCCATGGGACTCCCGGAAGAAAAGGAGGTGGGGCGGGGGGGGGGGGGGGAGGAAGCAACCCACACCGGTTTTTCCCGAGCGTGCCACTCCACACAACAGCATCCGCGTAACACATCGAGCACTCCCCGCCCAGAGTAGGAAGTCTGTCTCCCTTCGTCCTCATTTATCCTCCCACCCCCCGCCTTCTTTTCCTTCTCTTTCCTTTCCTTTCGGGTCCCCGCCCCCACCCCCCACCCCCATCGTTCACTTCCAGCAGCCGGACAGGGTGTGTCTAAAACTGAAAAGCAGCCCGGGAACCACACAGGCAGTAAGCGGTCACGGTGACCACGGTGAGGTTTCAGAGAGGTCCGTCTCTGAGTCAATCACAACAAAGCCCAGAGACGAGAAGAGGGTGGGGTCAAGGAACTTCTGGACTGGCGTTTCGGGGTTCTTAGGATAGAATCCCAGCAGCGGAGTTGCCAGGCCAAGAGGCAGTTCCAGTTTCGGTTCTCTGAGGAAACCGCACACTGCTTTCCACAGTGGCTGCACCAGTCTGCACTCCCCGCCAACACTGCACTCGGGTTTCCTTCTCTCCAAAGCCTCTCCAACACTTGCTGCTCATGGGTTATTTTGGTGATGGCCACTCTCACCAGTGTGAAGTGGAAATCTCACGGTGCTGTTAAGTTGCATGTCTCCGATGGCCAGGGATGCCGCGCATCTTTCCAGAGGTCTCTGGGCCCTCTCTAGGAGGACCTCCTTGGGCAAGCGTCCGTGCAAGTCCTTTGTCCATTTCTCAAAGTTCCGAAGGACAGAACAAATGGGGTCGTCGTGACACACATGAGCTCTTCGCCGTTGCCGCCAATGATGGTGTCAGCAAGGCACATTCCTGAAACCTGGAGAAAAAAGGAAAGGAAACAGCATCCTCTCACAAGACTCGGGCTGTTTCTTGCGCGCTCTGGGGGCAATCCTCTTCTCGCAGACTACTGAGACTTC
>PVJI01031179.1:0-13389 GCA_004026765.1 Micronycteris hirsuta
TCGTTAATAGCTGTTCTACATGTAACTAACAATCAATAATCTTAGTCTTTTAGTTCCCAGAATGCACCATCTATAATTTCCCTTTTGAAAATGTGGACATTTGCCATATTATAAATTCCTTACATTACCTACAAGGGGCATACTTTCACTTCCAAGATACTTCTGATTTCTAGACCACCATGCATCTAGGCCCTAACTCATTGAAAATGCTAAAAATGCTATTACTAGTTTATTTAATCACTAATTAACTTATAACTAACAAAAATAATTTTCAAACTCTTCACATTATCTTATTTCTTCACATTTTCTTCCAAGCTTTAGCAATTTTTATATTATATATAAAATAATGTGATAATTATTATTACATGATAGCTTTACTTACCTTGAAACTCATTAGAATCAACTTTTACATTATTACAAATAATAGAATTAAGTAATGTGTGGGAGAAATTACATGCATAATTAAATAGCCTTTACATACAAAAGAGTAAGTTAAAGATATAATTTTTAAAAACACCCAATAGCAACGAAACTGGTAAAATGCCTGGGAATACACTCAACAAGAATGTGCAAAATCCATATGAACCAATTCATAGCATGCTACCCAATAAAAGACACCTGAACAGCACCGACTGGAGTGCTCAGTGGCTTGCGTGCCGTGCCACAGACCTAAAGGTCACCGGTTTGATTTCCGGTTGGGGCACGTGCCTGGGTTGAGGATTAGGTCTCTGGTTGAGGGGGTGTGAGATGCAACAAATCGATGTTTCTCTCTTTGTGTCTCTCTGCCTCCCATCCCCTCTCTCTAAAAATAAAGAAAATCTTTTCTTTTTCAAAAAGACACTTGAACAACAGGAAAGTAACAGTATGTTGTTGGATAGAAAAATGTATAATGATCTCAATTTCCCACAGTTATCTATAAATGTAATATGATCTAGATTAAAATATCAGGAAAAAAATTTTTAATTCTCACCTGAGAACATGAATATTGATTTCAGAGAGAAGGGAAGGGAGGGAGAAAGAGAGGGAGAGAAACATTGATGTGAGAGAGAAACACCGAGCAGTTGCCTTTTGTACGTGTCCCCACTGGGGACCAAACCCAGAAGTAAGCATGTGCCCTGACTAGAGCTCGAACTACAACCTTTCAATTTATGGGAGAACCTCAGTTATCCTTGCTGACGCAAGAAAGAATTACAGATCAGCAAGTCTATCAGTGAGCAAGCAGGGTTTATTAGCGACATGTTCTCATGGAAGAGAACGGTCCTTGCCAAGGTGGGGGTAAAAGGCATAGATTCCAGCCAGGGCAAGGTCAGGGCGGCAACAGGCCAGGGCAAGGGTGGCAAGAGCCTCGGGTCCTTGGTCCTGAGGACTTAAGCGGTTGGCAGGATGGGGGTGAAGAAGTTACACATTGATTGGTGGGTAAAGGTGGTGCCAGCTTCTACAGGGGACATGACTACCCAAACATAGGTATGTGTGGGGGTCTGTTAGCCCGAATCCTTATCTCACTTCGACCCCAATTGTTCATCTTGTTGTAAAACAAATACTGACAGGAGCCATTTAAAGCTGGGGCAGTCGCCCAAAGTTATTTATGGGCTCTTTCTGTAAACAGTAGAGACTCCCTCATAAAACAGATGGTGACCAGAGGTAGGCAAATAACCAAAGTTGTTTTGTGGGCTTTTTCTTTAGGCACTGTGGGCCCCCTCCCACCTACCAACCAGACCTTGGAATTAACACACAGTTTCAAAGGCTTTCTTTCCCAGACAGTGGAAACAATACATAGAATTTCAAGGGCTCCCTCCTCCTGGGCTACCATGGTGTTTCTTGTGATGTTCCGAACACCTGGCACTATTGTCAGATCAGGCTTAGGACGGCTGAGTCAGTGGGTGAGACAGGTCTCCCTCCTCCTCCTTGCCTTGGTTTGCTATCTATCCTACCTAACAGGGCAATGCTCCAGCCAACTGAGCTACATTGGCTCAGCAAAATTTTTTAAAGTAAAACAACCTCAATTTAAGTTCACCTGTTAAAATAAGGAAGAATTAAAAGGTATATCTTATTATGAAGCTACAGTAAGTAAAACAGTGGAGTAATGCCCTGTGAATAGACAGATTGATAGAAAATAGAAGGTCCATTAATACATGCAGATCCACATGGAAATTGTTTTTTGTTTTGTTTAAATTTTAAAAATTTATTGGTTTTTTAAATTTGGAACACCTATCATTTGCTTCTCACATGTTCCCAACTGGGGACCTGGCCTACAGCCTGTCACAGGTGAGCACAGGTAACCAGATTCTTGGTGATCGCAGACAAAGAATTCAAAGGAACAGAGAGAGTTTATAGCAGACACAGAGAGAGAAGATTTATTAAGCGATAGCACACTCCACAGAACATGAGAGCAGGTTGACTCAGAGCAGAGATTGATCTCAGGGGATGGAGGGATTCTATTCTTATAGGGCGATATTTCCTGACTAGTTTTGGACAGGTTTTATTGCCTATGTACAAGTAATTATATTACTTTAAAGCTACTGAGCATGTGGTCTCCCATGATCTTCTTTGACTGACCACCAGGGAAGGGAGTCCCACAATGATGACTTGTTATAATGCTATTTAATGAAGCAGGGGTCATGTAGCATCTTCTGCGTAGGTGCATTCATGACTCACCATGATTCGGTGCTTTCAGAACAGGGTCTCTGTCTTGTATCGATGTCCTTTATCTTAGCTCTGGAGCACCTCTGGAGTTTTCTCCTGACTCTCTCCTGCCTCAAATCCAGGCATGTGCTCTGACTGGGAATGGAACTGGAGACCTTTCGGCTGGCAGGTGGACACCCAGCCCACTGAGCCACACCAGTCAGAACCATTGCTTTTTTTCTTTTTAAGATTTTATTTATTTATTTTTAGACAGAAGGGAAGGGAGAGAGAAAGAGAGGGAGAGAAACATCAATGTGTGGTTGCCTCTCATGTGGCCCCCACTGGGGACCTGGCTTGCAACCCAGGCATGTACCCTGACTGGGAATCGAACTGGCGATCCTTTGATTCGCAGCCCGCGCTCAATCCACTGAGCTACACCCCAGAGCAGAGCCATTGCTTTTGTCTTGCATGTTCCTTGACCAGGGATCAAACCTCCAAACTTGTTTACAAACAAAACAAAACAAAACAAAACAAAACAAAACAAAACAAAACACAAAACCCTGTAGAGATATAAAACACTTCGCATGAACCCTGGCTGGTGTGGATCAGTAGACTGAGTACCGGCTTGCTAACCAGATGGTCACGGTTGGATTTCCAGTCAGGGCTCATGGCTGGGTTGTGGACCAGATTCTCAGTTTGGGGTGTGTGAGAGGCAACCCATTGATCGATGCATCTCTTACACACATCAACACATCGATGTTTCTCTCCCTCTCTTTCTCCGTCCCCTCCCCTCCTCTCTCTCTAAAAATAAATAAAATCTTTATAAAATAAACTTACCATGAGCAGCCAAATTGGATTTAACATTTAGGGATGACCCACAATAACCAACGTTTCCTTCTGATCTGCACCAAGGTGTTTTCCCAACGTGAACACCAGATGGCAGAAGAGAGGAGCACTTGGAACAGTTTTTCAGTGATCATGTACGGTAAAGCAAGTTTCAAGAAACTTCAAAAAATTGAAATTATGTAAAGCACATTGTTGCACTAATCGCAGTCAATCTAGAAACTAGTAACAAAAGGTTACTAAAAAGTCCTTCTTTCTAAAAGCGATGAAATGCACATTTAAATAACATTGGATTCCACATTCCTAGATGACCCACTATACCCACGACTTTTCCTGCGGACCAGCACTGCGTTATTCCCAAATTGAACACCAGATGGCAGCAGAGAAGCACATTAGTACTATGAAGCAAGTTTCAACAAACTTCAAAGGATTGAAATGATATAAAGTAACGTTTCTTGCTGTCATTGCAGTTCATCTAGAGTTCAATAGCAAAAGGTAACTGGAGCCCTGGCTGGTGTAGCTCAGTGGATTGAGCGCAGGCTGGGAACCAGAGGGTCCCGGTTCGATTCCCCGTCAGGACATATGCCTGGGTTGCAGGCCAGGTTCCCAGTGAGGACCATGTGAGAGGCAACCATACATTGCTGTTTCTCTCCCTGTCTCCCTACCTTCCCCTCTCTCTAAAAGAAATAAATAAAATCTTTTTAAAAATTATTTAAAAAACTACAAAAGGTAACTGGAAAGTCCTTATATTTAGAAGTTATAAAACGCACTTCTAATTAACCCCCAAATAAGTCACTATTGTAGTTGGAAAATAATTTGAACTGAAAGGCACTACATATCAAAAACTACAGGAAAATGTGTCCATCTTCCGTGCACACAGTAGGAAAGGACAGAAGCTGGTGCTTCAACAGTTCTGAACCCGTACAAAGAACCCCGCGTAGTGAGTCCAATCCAGAGAGAGTAGCAGGAAGGAAATGTGCACATACAGACATCTGGGAGGGTGTACACTTAAAGTGGTAGCAGTTAATGTGCCTTGTGGTAGGATTTTCAATTAACTTCATTTTTCTGTATAGTTTAAGTAAGCTGCAATAAACAAAGCCATTTTCATTTTAGGAAAAAAGTACCAAAGGAAAACATGGAATAGTTTTATAGAATTATAAATAATTCTATATAGAATATTTGTAATAATTGCATTATAATCTAGACTGTTGTGGAGACATCAGAAGCCTTTTCTTTACTCATCCAGCTGGGTCTCTTGACCATCAGCAGGAAAAAAATTCTAACTGTTTGGCCCCAATTGGCTCCTTTTCTTATTTGCACTTCGTGTGCATTGCAACAGTTCTGATAGAGGAAACTTCTAAACTTTTTGTCTCTAAAAGTGATGTGAGCCTAGGTCTGCCATTTACAAGCTACAATCTTTTGGTCATGGAAGAAGCCTCCCAGGGTCTTTGCTTTGTCACTTGTAACATTTCTCGTTCTTATAGCTTATGACATTTACTGCTGAAGTACCTACACCTCAGACTCGGTTTTGCCTCCTGAGAGCCTGTGAGGCTGGCCCTGGCAATGCTCAGTGAACTGGGATCAGAAGTCATGCACTCCCAAAGCTTGTACGTGGTCTACGCAATGTGCTTATGAGAAGTGGTCCCACAGGAATGGCTCACTTACATAGAGACCTCACACTGTACCCCACAAAGAGTCTGAGCACTCTTTTCTGCTCCTCACAGACCGGCTGCAGCTGCTCCCTGCCCCCGTTCACTTCAAACATCCTCCTCACCCCCCATCCACCCACCGCTCACCTAATTTTCCATGGGCTGATCTTACCCTGGACATTTCATTTCAACCTGACAGTTGGTTTGACACTAAGGGCCGGGTGAGTGTGGGCCTACAGACAGGGTCCATAACCCTAAGCCTAACCCTGATCCTAACCCTAACCTACCATTTTTACACACACTTTCTTTGGCTGAAGACCACCCTTTTGAATGGCAGATGATGGTTCCATTCTTTTGCCCCACGATCTCTCCTGTTCCATGTTACTGTAAAGTATTAACTGTTCATCCACCATGGCAATTGTCTTGGAAACAGAAACAGAATTTCCTTACATTTCCGAAGAAAATCCCACATGGAAATGCTGTCAAGAATGGTGGTTGGTTTTTTTTTCCTGCTTCACTGGTGTGGAACCCAAACACCAAAACAATTACTGTAACCATCCTGGAACAAATGATTTTTGACACCTGTTTTGGGTACTTTGAGTACGTGGCCTGTCTCCCATGTGACCTTACGCGGTCTGTCCTCAGTTAACATCTGGTCCTGATGTAGCTCTCCACTGCACCTGGTCCATTCACCCCTGGGGCATCTTCCAGTTAGAAACCTCCCACACGAAACACTGCAAACCACTCCTGACACATTCAATCTGTCACAACACCTTCTTGTACATGCCACAAATCTTTTCTTCTGTTTAATGGCATTTTCACTCTTCTCGAAATACCAAAGCCTAATGTACCAAAAATATTACTTCTCTTCATCCACCTTAAATAGGAAAATGGCCACTGACAGACCTAGGCAGGCCTAGGAGGAATGGAAAATCACTAGGCAGGAAACTGTACCATGGGAAACCGCCTGCAGACTCTACCCAGGGCAAACAGATGCCCGGCTAAGATTAGGGTCTGGGGTAGGCCTATGCAGCATAACAGGATGTAGCTTTAACTTGAGCCTGAGAAGATGTATTAAGAACAATGGTCAGCAGAAATAGTACCCAGCAACCAGCTCTAGCCAATCAGACCCTGACACCCCAACCAGTTACTCTTCATGGGTTTTTGCTCTTAAAAACCCTGCCCTGAGAACAACAGAACGAGCCCTAACCTCTCTTGGTTGGCTCCCCAACCTCCCCAGGTTGGCCCCACTCTCCCCCAGGAGTCTTAACCTCCCTTGGTTGGCTTCACTTTCCCTCTTATTCCCTGCTAATAAACCCTGCTCCTTAGCTCGCTGTGTCCATCTGGTTTCTTGAGAGACTTCGACCTAACAGCCACACAAACACTCAACAATTTTGATGAGTTTGATGTTTCTTAACTCACGTTGATACGACATTTGTCATGGTACAGTATAACAAAATGGTTTCGAATGAAGTTAAAGACAAGTACGTGAACCAGAGTCACGTGACAGAGGTGGGGAGATGGGGGACGAAGGCGGGGGTGGTGGGGGCCATACTAACTTTTTGGCCAACCAGTTAGAAAGCAGGCTTCACCCAGCATCGCAGCATTGAGATCCTATTGAGTGTGTGATTTGCTCTCATAGCACTTAAGCTGGAATTCACTGAAAGTGGGTGACTGGAAAGTTCTGTTGTTTGGTACTTATGAAACAGACTCACAAATAACCTCCAAAATGAACCACTATTTAAGTTACAAAATAATTTGAGCTGAATGATTCTAAAAACACTACATACCAAAACTTCAGAAAGAAATCTTCACCCTTAAATGCACATGTTAGAAACAGAAGTGGAAATGTACGAGTTTTGCACCCGTACAAGAAATCTAAAACCATAAATGAAGTCCAGGCACAGTGGAGGAAACGAGCCTGCGGACATGTCCGGAGGGGCATGTACATAAAATGATACTGCTTTTATATTCTTTTTGCCTATTGGTGGAAATTTTTGAATAAATTTTACTGTTCTCATTGTTTTAGGAAGCTGCAACAGAAAAAGTCAATTACAAACAATTTTCAAGCTCACTTGGAACTTTTAAAAACCTGACTATTATGTTACAAAACCAGTTCCAACAAATTTCACATTGGACACGCTTGTTCCTCCTTTAAGCCTTAATCTGGAAACCAGTCAAAAGGTACATGGACAGTCCTTACATTTAGACGTTTTCAAATGCACTTGGAAATACCACTGCCATCAAAACTCACTGATATTTCACTGGATTCAACCACTTTTCCTTCTGACCTGCACTAAGGTGTCATTCCCCAAAATGACCACAAGATGGTAGCAGAGATGCACACTCAGAACACATACTGTGCTATGGGCTTTAGTAACTTTTAAATATCAGGATTTATTAAGTTACCTTTGGTTCCCGATGTGTATATTAACAGAAATGACAGTAAGAACCATACTATATATAATTTCAGTTCTTTGAAATTTGTTAAGACTCGCCTTAGCCCAGGAGGGTCCCTTTGAAAAATGTCCCAAGTGTGGCTCTCTGCTGCCATCTCATGTGCCACTTGGGAATAACAGCTTCGTGCAGGCCAGCAGGAAAAGTCATTGGCTATAGTGAATTCTCTATTAAGGGTTAATGGAATGTTATTTGAGAAGCGTGTTTCATTACCTTTAAATAAAAGGGTTTTCTAGTTACGTTCTGTTTCTGACTTTTACACTAGCAGCCATGAGGGTGACACATGCATTTTTTAAAATTTCAGTCCTTTGAAGTTGGTTGAAAACTGATGGATAGTACAATATGGTCATTTCCAAAGTGTTCTAAGTGTGCGTAATGCTGCCATCTGGTGGGCATTCTGGGGAATGACACCTTAGTGCTGGTCCGCAGGAGAAGTGGTTGATTTCCAGCAGAATATCGATGAGTGTAGATTGCAATGCTATTTAGAAGTGTATTTCATAACTTTTAAATGTAAGGACCTATTAATTACCATTTGTTCCTGATTTCTACATTAACAGCAACAAGAGCAAAAATTACACTCTATATAATTTTAGTTCTTTGTAATTGTTTAATCTTGCTTTATGGTTCGTTGTGGTCCACTTAGCAAAATGTCCGAAGTGTGGGTTTCTTCTCCTCTCAAGTGCATCTGGGAATAACACCTTAGTGCAGGCCAGCAAGAAAGGTTGTTAGCTGTGGTGAATCATCTATGAATGTTGAATGGAATGGTACTTAGTCATGGATGTTATTACTTTCATATAAATGGACTTTATAGTTCATTTTTCCTTCTCTCCCCCACGTGTTTGGCCCCAATCCCAAAACTGTCCCCACGACCATGAACCCTGAATGCCAGACACTCAACACCAGAGACTGACAGAGAACCCTGGACATCAGATTCCATACATCAGACCCTGGAGCCAGACCTGTACATGGACCCCAGACACCAACCCAGGACATGAATCCATACCTGAAGAAACTCCAGATCCCAGATACACAGCCAAAGACAGATTTAACCCCAGGACACAGACCTAGGAGACAGAACCTACATCTGTAACCAGGACCCTGCAGCCAGACTCCAGAGCTGGAGCTGGACAATGGAGCCCAGTTGCCAGATACAGGAGAAGAACCGAGTCCTCACGATGTAAACAGAGCCAGGAATCAATAAAGAACATTCCCGACTCTCTAAGTCTGAGCAGCCGGCCTCGCAAATATTTTTTCATGCCAATGCAAATGCACAAGAGAAGAAAATAGGTCTCAGCACTACTTAATTATACCAAGCCCTGCAGAAATAGGCCAAAAAGGCCGAAAGAGCAAAAAATAATAATACTGCTTACTCTCGCCGGGAGATGTCCATGATCGCTCAGAGGTTGCACTTTCCAGAAGTTACTGTCCCGGCCATTAATGTCACACGGCCGACTCACCAACACTGTGGGGGATTAAAACATTATTTTTGTCATACCTTCTAAATTCTAACAGCTGGGATAACAATCAAATTAACATAATACGATGAACAGGAGGTATTAAACATCTAATACATGGGCAAGGGGAATTCACATTTAAATGAATACCAAATACAATGAGGTAATATTGAGTATAGAGGGTATTTTGGAAAATGGAAGAACAGAGTCTTAGATTTCCAAGGTGAAATGGGGGACAGGCAGGTAATTTAGAAAAAAAGGCAGCATACCTGGCAGGTTGATTTTTGTTGGGCAGCTCCCACAACATTAAGACACAGGAGTACAGTAAGAGGGTCAACAAGCTCTTGCTAGGAGTGTTACTGAAGTTAAGGAGTTACAGGAGTGTCTTAAGCTAAGGTGATTGTCCTGAAACTCTCTTCCTAAACCAAATTGTGGCAACTAAACCTCTTAGGAAGACATGAGATGACAATCCTCAGTAATTTCTCAGTCTTCCCTTTCCTAACAGCCAGTTTAAAATCAACATGCCAAGTGCAAAATGTTGGCCCTCTTCATGACTGTCTCTGAAACTTTACATAGAAGTTTTATATCCACAAGCTATAGTAATGTACATCATTCCATATTTCACTGACATGATCATTCAGTTTAGAGAATCAGTTACTTCAGTTGAATTGTTAAATCTTCCTTAAGTAAATGTTGACATACACGTACTCCCCAAAACCACCTCGTATTGAATACCTGACTGCTTTCTTACGTGGTGGGGAAATAACCTTTCCTGTAACCTCAAGAATATTTGGGCTGGTCTAATAATCCAACAGGTAGGACACAAATTAGCAAATGGAAATAGCCAAATGTAAGACATACATAGGCAGGAGAACCTCACTCACAGGAGAGACTCAGAAACCCCCCATACAGAAGAGCATAAATGAGGCAGCGATGCTGTGAGGTGCCGTGGTTATTTTCTATGACAAAGACATCTCCTAAGATCTGTGGGAAAATATTTGTGATATAATAAAAGGGGTTGAACAACTGAATGGGAAAAATATTGGGCCCCCTCCACTTCCTTAATTGATTTTAATAGCCACTCATAACTAACACAAAACACTGAAAGCTATCTAAAACATACAAAGACATCTAAAGTGAAAGAATGGGGAAAATATACTACATGAGCATTAACAAAATGAAAATTATATAACATATAATAGACTTGAAGGCAAAGAAAAACACACTACAAATAAAGAGGAGTACTTCATATCAGTAAGTTCAATTTACCAGTTAGTTCCAAATTTTTATTCACTTAGTAAAATATACTCAAAATTGTATATAACAGAGCTACATGGAGAAATACACAAATTAATCATCATAATAGGAGATTTAACAAACTTCTACCATTCAGGTTCTGTTTCAGAACCAATAAAGCCCCCCCCCCCAAAAAAAAAGTAAAAATATAAAAAAAAAACCATGAGAAACAAATTACATTCAGTATGCATGAGTACCTCACTGCGCCCCAGACTGCAAATTACAGATGCTTTCCAAGCACCCTGGGGACTTTTTAAACACTGACCATATTGTAATATAAAGCAAGTTCCAACAAACTTCAAAGGACTGAAATAAATATATATATAAAGAAATCAGTAACAACAGATAACTAGAAAGCACTTATATTTACAAATTATGAAGTACACTTCTAAATAACTACCCCCAAAATAAATCACAATTGGAATTGGAAAATAATGTGCATGGAATGATAGTGAAAACACTTCTTACCAAGGTCAGATCACTCAGGTTCCAAAGATGATCACAGCTTCAAGATCAGTGGTTTTCACCTAAGGTTGATTTTTCCCCCAAGGGGACCTTTGGCACACTGTATGGAGACCTTTCAGATTGTCCTTAGGGTGGGGTTAAGGTGGGAGTCACTGGCATGCACTGAACAGAGGTAAGGATTGTTAATAAGCACCTACTATGCAGAGAACAATCTCCCAGGAGAAAGAATTATCCATAGCAATGAGAAACCGTACTCTATATGGAGCAGGATGAAGAGTCGATTAGAATACAAACAGCATGTGACTTTTCACCCTAGATCTGAAATCATGTCTGGATAGGCAGCCTGGAGGCTGAGAGCTAAAGAACAACAGCAACAAAAACAAAAAATAAAAAACTCCAGCCATGTTGCTAAGACTGGGGAGGAATGTCCTTGGCTAAGAAGGCACCTCCAAAGCTCAGAAGCCAAGGAAGATGTGACAGCTTAGGAGACTGAACCACACTGTGATAACCCACAGCACTGAGGGTCACTGTCTCTTTTCATTGCCCATAAAATCTCTTCCATAATTGCTTCTTAAAATTACTTAGAATCTATAATCTTACTCTTTTAGATTCCAGAATTCACCATCAAACATTCTCCTCTTTGAAAATGTGGACATTTGCCATAGTGTGAATTCCTCAGGTAACCTACAAGGGACACAATTTTACTTACAAGATACTTTTGATTTCTAGAACAGCATTGCTCCAGGTCCTGAACTCATTTACAATGCTAAGACTCATGTTACTCTTTTATTTAATTATTAATAAACTTGTAACTAACACATTTTTAACTCTTCATGTCTTCATGTTTTATTTCAAGCTTTAACTGTTTTTTCATGTTTTATACTCTAAACTAATCTAATTTTATTATTGCATGACATCTTATTTACCTTCACAACTCGTGGACATCAACTTAAAGTTATTATAAGTAATATAACTTAGTAAATTGTGCGGTAAAAAACATGCAGAAATAAATATCCTTTATATATACAAAAAATAATTTAAAGATATAATCAAAGAAAAGAACCAAAGGTGCACCCCTAAATATAGTGTCTGGTCTAGATGATGTGCTCATAAAAAGTGGTTCCAAGGAACTGGTCACTTACATTGGGACCTGAGACTGGTACCTCGAAACAGTCTTAAAAAAAAACAACAAAAACGTCAACACTCACTGATATTCCACTATAATCAACCACTTTTCCTGCTGACCTGTACTAAGATGCTATTCCCAAAAATTTCCACAAGATAGCAGCAGAGATGCAAAGTTGGGGCGTGTATTAGTGGCTGGGCCAAACGGTTTGCTTGATTTTTACATATAAAATGCTACCGTTTTCTTTCCTCTTGCTGCTCCCAGGATCCTTTCCTTATCTTTGACCTTGGGTAATGTAATTATGATGTGTCTTGGTGTGTTCCTCTTTGGATCCAACTTCTTTGGGACTCTCTGAGCTTCCTGGACTTCCCGAAAGTCTATTTCCTTCACCAGCTTCTGGAAATTCTCCATCATTATGTGTTCAAATATTTTTTCAGTTCCTTGGATTTCTTCTTCTCCTTCTGGCAGTCCTATGATTCGCATGTTGGGACGTTTACAGATGTCTTGGAGGTTTCTGAGCCCCTCCTCCATTTTTTGAATTCTTGTTGCTTCATTCTTTTCTGGTTGGATGTTTTTTTCTTTCTGCTGGTCCACTCTATCCAGCAAAGATTTCATTTAGAATGGAAGGGCAGAGAAAGTGCTTTGCAGATAAGGTCAAGTTCAAGATGTTCATCACCACCCAGCCTTTATTGTATGAAATGTTGAAGGGAGTTATATGAGGTATGGAGGAATATCAACAGGGGAGTGGTAGGGGAGAGGGTGGGAATGGGGCACAGAACAAGTAGCATAAATGGGAAGTAGACAACAGACAGGGGGAGGTTAGAATAGTATAGGAAGTACAGGAGCAGAAGGACTTATGTGTAGGACCTATGGACAAAACTAAAGGGAGGGGAAAGGGGGGTAAAGGGGAGGGGGGAAAGAAGGGGGGAAGTGGGGCAACTGTAACAGCATAATCAATAAAATATAGTTAAAAATAAAAAAAAACACACACAAAAAATAAAATGCTGCCGTTTTAATTTTTTCTTTTTTTTTTACTTTATTGTTGTTCAATTACAGTTGTCTGCATCTTCTCTCCTACCCTCCCCCCACCCCCTCCAACACCACTTCCCTTCCCTGCCTCCCTCCCCATCCTTGGTTCTGTCCATGTGTGCTCTACAGTGGTTCCTGAAAACCCTTCTCCCCATTGTCACCTCGCCCCTCCCCACTGGCTATTGTTAGATCGTTCTTAATTTCAACGTCTCTGGTTATGTTTTGCTTGCTTTTTGCTTTTGTTGATTGTGTTCTGGTTAAAGGTGAGATCATCTGGTATTTGTCCCTCACTGCCTGGCTTACTTCACTTAGCATAATTCTCTCCAGTTCCATCCATGCTGTTGCAAAGGGTATACGCTCCTTCCTCTCTGCTGCGGATAATTCCATTGTGTAAATGTACCATAGTTTCTTTTTTTTTTTAATTTCTTTTTTTAAATTAATTTTTTTG
>PVJI01031180.1:0-13375 GCA_004026765.1 Micronycteris hirsuta
AGCAGATGCCCAGAGTCAAGGTCATGTGCCACTCAAGTGCCGGGCTGGAGAAAAGCCCCTGTCTCCCTGCTGCTTGTGACCGTGTAGGGAGGGCTCTGTCCCTCTCGGCGACCGAGGAGGGGTGCCACCGGCCGAGCTGACCGATGCGGCACCATGCCCTGGGGTCCAGAGAGCACTCTGCTTGTCCTCGGCATAATCTGTCTTTGCATTTTAGAATTTTTGTTCTCTTCTTTCTGTACATTACAGTCTTTTCTTACTGGTCAGAATGTCCCACTTCAGAGGTGAGCGTCAAGCTCAGGAATCACTTGACGATTTTTAGAGAAGAAGCGAAACACTCGGCTGCCGCGTCCTGGGGGTTTGCGTTCTTCCAAACCGGTGGGCCCCGGGGTGCGGAGCCACGTCCATGTGCAGTGGCTTTTTACATGAGCACGTCTTCTATCTTGTCTCTGCTCCTAGGGAGACAGTGTAGCGTAGAGGCTACCAGTGCACCAACTCCTGAGTCCATGGTGACCCTGCGCCTCTCCAAACCTCGGTTTCCCACCTTTGAAATGGGGGCGGTAATGGTTGCCGTTGTACCTGTCTCGTTCTATTTTATTTTTGCATGGGAAAGCTCATTCTGAGTGTAGGATAGTATATGCCTTCTAAAAAAACCCCAAATGTTGCAAAAACTGAGTGAAAACTGCTTAAACATAATTTTAAGGGTGGAATAGTATTCATTCTGTCAGTATGTCATATGTAACCGTTCTGTTATTGGATGAGAGATCATTTGCAGTTTTCCTGGGGTATAAATAACGTGCCAATGACCATTAATACAGAATCGAATCAGCAGCCCAGGGTCGTGACCTGCTATAAGGATCCTCCGTCCTCCGTACTGTGTTTTCACGTGGTTTACTGAACATTCACACTTCCGCCAGCTCTGGCGACAAAGCCAGCCCATGGCCTTCTTGCTTAGGTTGAGTGATCTTGGTCTTTCATTTGATAGGCAAAAATGGCAACTTGTTTGCAGGCCGTTTCTGAGAAGTGCTGCTCGCCTTTCGCCCACCAGCAACTGCATTCGGCCGCCTGGGGCTCTCAGAAGGGAGCGCGACGCAGCTGCCGCGTGCTCCTCTGCCCTGAGCTGCTGCGCGAGGCGCCACGGACTGGGCTGCGGTGGAGAGGGCGGGGTTGCCAGGGCTTGGCGCTCAGGAGGGCGTTTCAGAGTGAGGCTTTGGGGGGGCCACTCTGGAGGTGACGTTCTGGAGAAAGAGGTCACAGTACCCTGTGGCCTCACGGACAGACGGGGGCTTGGGAGTGCGCCCTGTGGATTCTGAGCTCTGCTGTCGAGGGCACGGCCTGGCGGTGTCCGGGCCCCCAGCACTGCTCAGCACTGCATGTGGGCTGGAGGGCGGGTGCCCAGGGTGTGTTTGTGGGTGGAAACAATGAATGAATGAACACATGCACACACATAGTTTTAAGTTTCTGGGTTCCAGAGAAAGACTAAGGGAGAGGAAGTGAAGGGGGGAGTATTGTGGAGCTGAGCAGATGACCAGACGCCTTAAAAGAGGCCAGACAGGATGGCTTCCAAAGCGTCGCTGCCTTGCCCAGCCCAGCCCAGCCCTGCCCCTCCTTTGAGCTCATGCCCGTGGGCTGACCTCTCTGCACCTTTAGACCTCAGGCCTGGCCTGGAACGCGGGGCTCATCTTGTTTCCCTCCTGCGGGCAGACAGGGCACGGGGTAGCTTTTGGCTTTCTTGCTGGGCATTGCCTGTCTAGCATGTTTGTAAATACTTGATGTGAAGCAGATCCATCCTGGATTATCTTAAAAACTGTATTCAATTCGATTAGTAGGAGACCAGGCTGGTTAGGATCTGGGAGGACCTTGTGTCACTTTGTCATGAGCCCTCACCCCTCACGTGTGACTGTTTGTCCCCAAACACTGAGGCTTCCCACGGGACAGATGTGTTCTCGGTGCCTGCCAGGGGCAAGCCTGTGTCAGGCGTCAGACGAGCATTGGTGACATAGCGGATCCGGTCTCTGCCCCATGGAGGGAACGTCCAGCAGAGAGACAGGTCAGTCCTCGTACACCTGTGTTCGCACAGGTGACTGTGAACTCGCGGGCTGAGCCCTGGCCCGCGCGGCTCGCTCGGTTGCAGCATTGTCTCGTGGACCGAAGGGTTGCAGGTTGGGTCCCCAGTCAGGGCACGTGCAAGCGGGCAGCCGATCCATGTTTCTCTCTCTCTCTCCCTTCCCGTCTCTCTAAAAGCATTGAAAAAATGTCCTCAGGTGAGGATAAAGAAAATTTATTTTTTTTAATCACAAATTGAGATTAAGGGTCCTGAAGGGGGAGAGGGGGCTTAGAGGGCGTCTCTCACCGGTCACTGGTCTGCAGAACCCACAGCTGAAGCGGGGGCGGCTCCGCTGAAGGAGGAAGCTCAGCGTGAACAAGCGTCAGCTCTGGGGCGCGGGCTGGGTTTGCGGAGACGGGGGCAGGGGGCCGGGGTGCTAGAGGACGGTCATTCACTGAGTTCCTGCTCTGCACGTGGTGCTCCCCTCGGTGCTTTAGGTAAGGCTCAGTTCACTTAATCCTTTAAACCCTGTAAGGTAGGTGCGTTTATGATTCCCATTTTATAGAGGAAGCCCAGGGACACTGTCACTGGCCCAAGGTCACAATAAATGGAAAAGAGCGGTCTGGCTCCAGAGCTGGGCTCCTCACCGTTGTGCTCTGCAGCCTGCCAGTCCCTGGGAAGGGCTTCTCAGAAGGACCCTCCGGTGGCCTGGGAGCCTTCCGAGGGGGAGAGGATGGGGGCTGTGTTCGGGGCTGGGGAAACCTTGAAGAGGATGGTGGGGAGCCTGCCTCTTCCGTGAGTCCGTCCCATCACACTCTCTCAGGGCTCTTCTTCTGGTTCCCACCTTCTGTTACCTTATAAGGTTTGCCCCCCGACACACCCCTCGTTGCTCTGAGGGGCAGGGTGTGCGTTTTGCTCTCTCTTTCCCAGCTCAGGGCCAGGCACAAAGTCAGTTCTTGGCATGTGTTTATTGAGTGAACAACTGACTGGGTGTGAAACCCGCCTTAGCAGACAGGCCACTGTCCAAGAGAGCGGCTGCTTCTCACTTGCCTGGGCGTCTGTGTGACCCAGGGGTGGTGCTGGTTTCCGGGACGCTTCCAGAGCGACCGGCTCCTCTGAGGGAGCTGGCTTGGGGAGGAGGCTTATGGGTAGGTTGGGGGGGTGCCAGAGAGTGGGGCAGCGGTGTCTGACGGGGAAAGCTTTAGGTGTCAGTCAGGCAAATGAGGCTTTTATATAGGTTTGTCTGTCCCCCCGCCCTTGATCAAGCTGTTTTGGGGGACAGCAGTAGAATTGGGGCTGATTTGCAAGTGGGACTTCATTTTTTTGGTATGAAAATACTATTTTTTCCAATGGCCTTAGTGAGTATGCTAAATATAATCACACTGTTTTAATGCAATAAGAGATTTGTGGAAAGAAATATAGTGATTAATAATATTGCTTTCCAAATTCCTGGAGTAACACTAAACTGGTATTCTGATTCAGATTAAATTTGAATTTGCGTTCATTTCTTCTTGCAGAAGTAATCATTGTTCACATGTACACAGCTTTGCTCCTAATACATGGAAAGGGACGTGGTTTCTCCTTTGCAGAGTTCGCCCTTCTGTAGCGTGGGCGAGCCCTGGTCTTTAGCAGAGCCACCAGCCTGTCATCCGAGCGGTGACTGTCACTTCCCCGGACTTCAGCAACCTGAGTTAATTAAAAGGTTCAGATGAAGTTAATCAAGTTTGGAACTCTAATTTTGTGCCGTGTTTTGATACGATTCGGTGAGTCATCTTTTGGCAGAGCAGCCCTCCAGTCCTGAAAATGTTTGATCTCAGTGGAACGGTTTTAGAATCTGGAAAGCTGTGCGGGGGTGGTGGGGTGCTCTTCAGAAATGCAGAGTCAACAGTGATGTGTGTGTGTCTGGGTATTTGGGGCGGGGGGGGCGGTGCAGAACAAAGAGGAGAATTTAATAAGAATTTGTCAGGGGCTGGGGTCCGTTCTGAGGCCGCTGCCTGTCTAGAACGTGGGCTTCTCCCCACCCCCTCCCGCCCTGAGAACTGGAGTGCTGACATTTGAAAAAGAGTGAAAAATGCAGCTTCTGTTTGCTTTGCTGCAAAGAAGTGGCCGGACTGACTGGCCTCCTTCCCAGAGGCCCTGAGAGGACTTCAGATGTGGTCAGGGAGGTATCTGGACGGTGCCAGCCTGCCGGCCCTTGTCCAGGCAGCCTGCAACAGGGGCAGGCGAGGGGCCCAGAGAAACGGCGGGGCCCGCGGCTGGCAGCCTCTCGGTGCCATCGCAGTTCTTCCTGAGACGAGACCGGCCTTACTCTCTGAAGACTGACGGGCAAGGTTTCCTATGGCCTCAGAGGCCTCCACTTCTCACGCACGCACTTAGTCAGTAACTTAAAATTAATGGACCAAAGCCCTGGCTGGTGTAGCTCAGTGGATTGAGCGCGGGCTGGGAACCAAAGGGTCCCGGTTCGATTCCCAGTCAGGGCACACGCCTGGGTTGCGGGCCAGGTCCCAGTGAGGGCCACGTGAGAGGCAACCATACATTGCTGTTTCTCTTCCTCTCTGTCTCCCTCCCTTCCCCTCTAAAAATAAATAAAATCTTAAAAAAAAAAAAAATTAGTGGACCAGCTAAGAGAGGGCAGGGCCCATCTGGAAAAGGCATAAAGATGTGTCGAATGGGAGTTGGGGTGGGGAGGGGGTGGCAAAAAGCCAGACCACTCGGAACCCTTGGGGCTGAGTTCCCGATGGCCCTGCCACTTCTGGCTTCGATTTGGGTTAAGAAGGCCAGAGTCTCGATGCCAGAGTTGGCATTTGTGCTCCAGCACTTACTGGCAGTTACATCGGAGAAGCTACTTAACCTCCCTGAACTTTGGTTTCTTCTCGTGCAAAGCAGGGAAAATACTAGGGCCTCCCGACCTCACCAGGCGGTTCTGGGTCAGTGTGGGTGTGTGCAGAATCTTCATAGTGTCTGCCCCGCACCTGGTCGGCACTGCTGGTTTTGCTGCTACTGGGATGGTTGGAGCTTTTCTCCAGGAGCTTCTGTTTAACCAAAAGATGAAAAGCTTTGCGATGTCTGTAAAAATGACTTCTTCGCCCCACATGACAGTTGATGCTTCTGTCCGAGTGACAGACACGAGAGGATCGCACAGGCCGCTGTGCACCACCCTGACAGCCTGAGGCCCAGCGGCTCCCCTCGCTTCCCTCGCGGCTGCCACTGGGCCTCGGGGCCTGCAGGGGGAGCGGCTGCACTTGGCATTGCCTCCGTTGCGGGCGCAGGCAGCACTGATCCGCATTCTGCGTTTGTGGTCATGCCTTCTCAGGAGGGATTGACGGGGGTGGCGCTGGCATTCCATAGTGGACGCTCCGCGTGTCCTCCGCTTGGGCTGGGCTGGCGGGCTCCCAGGTTCCTTTGTCCTCACAGGATGCTGCTGAAAGAGAGGCTTGGTCTGAACAGGGATTAGCGGCCTCTCCTGCCCTGCGGTGTCTCCTCTGCCCTGCCCCTGATGCTCCTGCGATCGCACAGACTTACTCCAAACTGGGATTCCAGCAGCGCATCTGCAGAGGTGGAAGCTAAGCTAAGGGGAAGGCAGATCAGTTCAGAGCACCCAAACAGTCGTTAGCGCTGAGCTTGCTGCCAGCTGGTCAGGCACCGTGCAGGGTTCGAGGGGCTGCGTTCTTGAAAGAGGAGAGCCCTGTTCCCAGATGGCAAACAGTGTGCAAAACAGCTGTTCTCGAGAAGCCCTCCTCTCCCCGCTTTCTTTAAGCCTCCGCTGTGCAGAGCCCCACACTGGGCATCTCCTTGAGAGTTGCCAGAGAAGCAGACGAAGGACCCGTCTCTGGCACCGGCATTGCGGAAGGCAGAGCCGGGGGCTGGCTGTGTCTCCTTTCCCTGGGCTCCGTGGGTGGGGACCCTCTTGGAACACTTGGTAACGCATTTATGAACCTCTCTCAAGCTACATTGGAGCTGTCTGCTGTGAGTTCTCATCTCCCTGCTCTCTCCCCACCGCCTTCACACACGCAGACAGCCTGCCCTTGCCCCGCAGCGCCTCGGCCCGCCGGGCGCAGCGAGCCCGGTCCCGCTGGCTGGGTGGACAAGCCTGCGCTTTTCGTGGAGTGGGTCTCAGCCCTGGTTGCCCGAACCCACGACCGTTTGTGAGCCTCAAGAAAACAAGTGGAAAGAAGGACTCCTCCCTTAGTCTGGGGTGCGCTCCAAATGCATTTTGAAAGGGCCTCACAGCAGTTGGCTGTGTTTTTGATCCACCTTTATTTTTGGGGACGAGCCCCTTGTGATGATAAGAGAATATAGTTTGCTGAGAAAGTTTACTTTTTCAGTCAGCCAGTAGCACAGACTCCAGCGGAAGCACTTTGTGAGCTGTTGAGTCCCCGTCAGGTATGAGGTGCTATCCCAGAGCACCCCGGGATCCGCGCGTCTCTGTCCCCGCTGATATGTGCAGCCTGTGGGGGGGTGGGGGCGGGTAGGCGTAGTGCCCTGGAGACCGGCGGTCCACCGGCCTTGGGAGCATGAGGGGACGGGGATGCGCTGGCCGGCACGCCGTGACCGTCGTGGGCAGGTGCGGGGGAGTGAAGGGGTTTGCGTTTGGGCCAGTCTTAGCGCTCCCCCACCCGTGTCGCTTCGGCGGGGCTGAAAGCGCGAGCCTTGTGAGGGTCTCACTGCCCGGTAGTTCTGACTGGCTGCTGCCGTCTCAACCTTTCTCCAGCTCACAACCGAAATTGAACACTCATTTCTGGAGGCTGACATAATTGCGGCACTAAGGGAGGGTTTGTTTGTAATCACTTGCCTGGCTGATGAGTCTGAGCCCTTGGCCGGCCTTTCTGGCCGAAGCAGCCCTTTGAACTGATGCCTGGAATGCGCGCCCCCCGCGCCTGACCTCCCCTCTGGCTCCGAGTCAGGCCTCCTCCCTCTGCAGGAAGCTTCTCTGCTCCTCCCCACGCGTGCTCCAGTCAGCCCCTCACCTGACACCTCCCTGCGGGTGTCAGACCCTCCGGGACGCTGGCCTGGCACTCGTCACAGGTGTTTTAGTTATTTTTGTAATTAGTTAATTGCCCTTCCAACTGTATTTGTTGAATAAATGAAAAGTGCATTGCCTTTCACGTGGCCCACATCCTAATTAATGTGTCGTTCCTAGAGAATGAAAAAAATGATTCTTTTAACACTCAACATCTGTGAGCGCTTACTGTGAGAAGACTTGCTCTTTAACCTCCCTTCCTTCTCCCTCCCCAGTGCTCCTGAAGTTCCGCACGGACAAGGGAAGGGACCCCGGTTGCGACACCTTTGGGGAAGACTCGGAGCTGTTGCTCCAGATTCGAAACGACGTGCTGGACTCCTTGGGTGTGAACCCTGACCTGCTTCCCGAAGACTTTGTCAGGTGGGTCCCCGCGTCTGTGGGTGTGGCCCGGACTGACAGATGTCCGCAGTCCTTGCCAAAAGCTGAGGAGGTGCTCTGCCGACACAGAAAGCCCTGAGGAGAGCGTTCCCTGTCCCTGCCGCGTCCCGTCCTCCCAGGCCTCTCCCCGCTCGGCCCCTGCGTGCGCTGCTGTGTGCCTTTTTCACTTCGCAGTGCCTCCGGGGGATGTTCCCCGTCAGGACGTTGTTTCCTCCCGCCTTTCTCCAGTCCTCCAGTTTTCCAGCACAGGGGCCTCGGAGTTCCTTGACTCGGGCCGCGCAGCCTCGCGTGTGGCCAGGCTTCTGTCCCAGCAGCGAGCTGCCACGTGTGGCCGTGTGTGCACAGCTGCAGCCACGGGATGCGCTGCTAGCAAGGGAGGAGCTGGCACAGAAAAATGTGATTTGTTCCTTGGTGGACGCCAGCCCCCTGCCCTCCACAGGGGGCTGACCAGTGTGTCCCCTCAGCAGCAGATGCAGTTGTGTCCCCAGCCTCTGCTCCCTGGGGCACGTGGGCGCTCTCCCCTCACGCGACCAGCCTTTGCTGCGACGCGCACTCGGGTTTAGGGTTGGATGGGAGAAGTCCAAATGGTGACGGAGTCGGGAAGCCCTTCCAGGCAGTTCTGCCGCCGTCAGCTCTCTCTCGTTTTCTTACGTTGTCTTTGGGGAAACGTGTCAGGTTGCTTCGCTGTGCCGCCAGCTTGTAGCGGCAGTAATGACGGCGGTCACTCACTGAGCCGCTGTCATGGACGTGGTCTGTCCCCACCACAGTCCCTGTCACAGGCGAGGAAGTGCCGGGCCTCGTGCACAGTTCGTGCCGCTAGTAACCACAGCGCTGTTCGCCGAAGACTGCCTCGCTTTGCTCCACTTAATTGCCACCATCTTCCCTTGAGGTGTGATTATTTCCCCATTATTTAAATGAAGAAACTCAGACCAGAGAGACTTTTCTATCACTTGCTCAAGGATTCGGTAAGCAGCCAACCAAGACCTCACAGACCTTGCCACACTGATCCTCCCGGCAGTGAAGTGAGTCCGAGTCTCTTCCTGCCCTAGTCGTTTCCCTCCTGTGCCTCGGGCCCGGGTGGGCGCTGGCAGGTGCTGGCAGGCGCCACAGGTTTGGGACCAGCAGTGGCCTTTGGGACCTGCCGAGCCCTCGGCCGCAGAGGCAGCCATCAGCGAGGCGCTTTCGTCAGTTGGCACTGGGAGTTCAGGGGCTAATGGCACCGCAGGCTGGGGGCGGGCACGTGGGAAGCAGGCTGCGCTTGCCCTGGCCCAGGCCGGGCTCCGTCTGCGGCAGAGCCAGCCGGGCAGGCCAGGCCGCCGAGCGCGCCCAAGTGCCTGACCGTGAGCACGCAGCCAAGCGACTAATTTGGGCATTTAGAGTGACGAGCGTCCTGGCTTTGCGACGCAGCCCAGTGGCAGAGGCCCCGCTTCCCACAAGGAGAGAGCTGCCACCTAAAAGCTAACGGCCTAACTAGCTGCTGGCGGTTTTCCCTCCAAAGTGGTTTCTGCCCCCACCCCCCCACTTCACAGAACCCGCTTCCCCGCGTGCAGGTCCTAGTGTGCTCAGGTGCTCCGCTCTGTTGCCCTTTAAGTGAGAGGGTTCGGTGGCCTCTTCAAGGCCTGAGATGGAATAGGACGTCTGGCCGCTGAGCCACCCTCGCACAGCGCGTGCACAGGGCTCCGTCCCCCTCGTCCGCCCGTGGTCTGCTCGCGCCGTCCTTTATGGGACCTTATTTATTCCTTTCCTAGAGAGCTTTATTGCTTTTCTGGTTATGAAGGTGACAGATGCCTGTTGGCAGGACATGTAGAAGGGAAGGGCACTGCCCTTGGTCCCAACGTTGAGAAGTGGCCACGGCTGACATTTTGGGGTTTAGCCTCGCAGACTTCTGTGTACATTTTACCCGTATAGTTTCTCGTTAAAGTCAAAATGAGGTCATACTCTTCACATAATAGCCTTTTTCCAACATGTCAGACCTATTTCTGCCAAAAATACAGATCCATGTCCTTGTCTGACATTTAGTTATGTGTTTAACCGTCACTTTGTTAGTGGGTATTTAAGATGTTTAATGGATGCAGATTTTCCGTTGGAGAAGATGAAAAAGTTCTGGGGATCGGTAGTGGTGATGGTTGCACAAGTGTGAATGCACTTAATGCTGCTGAAGTGTACATTCAAGAGTGGTTAAAATCACCCTGGCTGGTGTGGCTCAGTGGATTGAGCGCTGACCTGCGAAGCAAGGGGTCGCTGGTTCGGTTCCCAGTCAGGGCACATGCCTGGGTTGCGGGCCAGGTCCCCAGTGAGGGCCATGTGAGAGGCAACCAGACATTGCTGTTTCTCTCCCTCTCTTTCTCCCTCCCTTCCCCTGTCTAAAAATAAATAAAATCTTTAAAAAAAAAAAAAAAAACTAAAAAACCTTTCTTTAAAAAAGAATGGTTAAAATGGAATATTTTGTATTGTTATATTTAACCGTAATAAAAATTTTTTAAACTGTGAAAGTTACATCACATATAAACATTATGAATGCTCATCATAAACACATAACAGTGGAAAAACTAGAAACACTGACTCTCCCTTCTGCCTTCCCCACGCCCCTGGTGAGTTTTGTTTTCTGTCTGTATGAATATGATTATTCTAGGTTTCTCGTATAAGTGGAGTCATACAATATTTGCTCTTTTGTGAACTTAACTGGGTTTTAAATTACAGAAATAATATATGTTATAGAAAGAGATCGGATAGTACCCAGTAAAATTAAAGATGAAAATCACTCATAATTCCATTACTCAGAGAAATCACTGACCACTTCCTGGTGTGTTGTCTTCGTTTTCTATCATAGCATATGTAAAATCAACAAAATTTTTTGTAGATTTTTTTTTAAAAGATTTTGTTTATTTATTTTTAGAGAGAGGGGAAGGGAGGGAGAAAGAAAGCGAGAGAAACATTCACCGGTTGCCTCTTGTTTGCGCCCCCACCCAGGAACCAGACCTGCAACCCGGGCATGTGCCCCAACCAGGAATCAAACTGGCAGCCCTTTGCTTTGCAGGACGACACCCAACCAACTGAGCCACACCAGTCAGGGCCCTTTGTAGGTTCTTTTAAAAATACTCATTTATTGCCCAGCTGGTGTGGCTCAGTGGATTGAGCGCAGGCTGGGAACCACAGGGTCCCGGTTCGATTCCCTGTCAGGGCACATGCCTGTGTTGCAGGCCAGGTCCCCAGTGAGGGCTATGTGAGAGGCAACAATACATTGCTCTTTCTCCCTCCCTTCTCCTCTCTCTAAGAATAAATAAATAAAATCTTAAAAAAAAAAATACTCATTTATTGTTAGCAAGGGTAGTGGGAAAAGGTATGACCTTTTGAGGGGGGAGTCTTTGGAAATACGTATCAAGAGTCATTCACATCACCCCGGCCGGGTGGCTCAGTTGGTTAGAGCATCATCCTGATACACCGAGGCATTGCATGTTTTGGGTTTTTTTTTTTTTCTTCCTGATCCCCAGTTGGGCACATACAAGAAGCAACCAATGAATGCATAAATAAGTGGAACAACAAATCAGTGTTTTTCTCTCTCTCAAGTCAGTAAAAATACAAAATTTTAAAAAGACAGTCATTAGCGCTGGCTGGTGCTTGTTGCTCAGTGGATTGAGCACCAGCCTGCGAATCAGAAGGTCGCCGGTACAATTGCTGGTCGGGGCCCTGCAAGAGGCAACTGGTTGATGGTATCTTTTCACAGATCGATGTTTCTCTCCCTTTTTCTTGCTCCCTGCCTCGCTCTCTAAAAATAAATAAAATCTTTTTAAAAAGAGGGAGAGTCGTTAAAATGTTCCCTCTTTGACACAGTAACTCTGCTTCTTGCTAATAAGAATATACCTTAAAGAAATAATGTGAGCAAACATTTATATACAAAAGATACTCATCATATCAAAAGAAAGAGAAATTGGAAAGATATTAAAGAGTTCATGATGTAGGACCCTGCAGGGCTAGGCACGGATTTGAAATGACGTTTATCACGGACAGGGTCAAGCATACAGAAAAAATGGAAAGACTAGTTAGTGTAGTACTGAACACCTGTATACCACTCAGCTAGATTTGGTTGCTAATGTTTTGCTTTAATTTTGGGGACGGGCACCGTGCTGGCATGAGGCTTTAAAAGTGCATCGCAGTTTATCTGTTGCGTTTGGTTCCGTGTCTCTCAATCTGGGATGCCAGTTTCCAACCTTTTCAACTCATGGCACGCATAAACTAATTACTAAAATTTTGCAGCACACCAAAAAATAGATATTTTGACTTGTTAGCATTTAATGAACCTCCCTCCATGTGGCTTCAGGCCCCACCAGCGCCCTTCACCTTCTCCTCAGCTCCTCTGCTGAAGAACTTGGCCTTCACGGAGACAGGCCACTTCTCCTCAGCTCCTCTGCTGAAGAACTTGGCCTTCACGGAGCGTCCCCTTCCCACACGGGTGACGGGAGCGGCCCAGGTCTCGGCAGCACCTCCGTGTCCGTGTCCCCCCCCCCACCCCCGGGGCCACAGCTGGGCCAGGCTGACAGTGGGCGGAGCTCTGGTTCCTCTTTCCGTGGTCCTGCCTCAGACCACCTTTCCCGAAGTGACCTGGGTGACTTCTGTCCAAGTTGGTCCTGTGATGACGCAAGCTGCCAGCGTTCCCTTGGCCTCCCAGTGCTTCCCGTGTTGCCACGGTTGCTGATATGGCCGTGACCGTGGCTCACGTGGCCCCAAGTCTCCCGGTCATTTTCAGTGTGGGTGGTGTGTTGGTGGCCGAGATGCAAGAGCCAAAGGATATATTTTTTGCTGATCTGACCAAAAAATAGGTGTAATTTTGATTCATTCACACTAGATGGCTATTGTGTCAGCTGCTCTCATTTTTTAATTAATTTGACAGTCACACAGAAAAGAGGCCAGTGCTCCTGACTACATACATAGTCAGGTACTGCACGTTTTAAAAGTTCTTGTGGCGCCCTGGTAGAAAATCACTGGCCTAGGGTTGCCCGGCCACCTGTTCCTGCACAGGAAGTTTCATTCTGTGCCTGCTCGCTCGCGGGTCGCCGGGAGCGCTCGTAGCTGCGCGGCCCGCGTCCACACGGCCACGTGGTCTGCGAGGCGGAGAGCTTGCGGCCTGGTTTTCCACAGAGAAAGTTTTCCGTCTCTTGATCTAGAACAGTTGACTACTTTTTTCTCATCCTTCCTTCCTTCCGTTCTTTTTTTTTCCACCCCCAGTCAAGGCCAGTTATGTTTTAGAATATCCTATATTCTGGATTTGTTTATTCCTTTTTTTTTTTTTAAATAAATTCTTTTTTTTAGATTTTATTTATTTTTAGACAGAGGGGAAAGGAGAGCAAAAGAGAGGGAGAGAAACATCAGTGTGTCGTTGCCCCTCGCGCGCCCCCTACTGGGGACCTGGCCCGCAACCCAGGCTTGTGTCCTGACTGGGAATTGAACCCATGACCCTTTGGTTTTGCAGGCCGGCACTCAATCCACTGAGCCACACCAGCCAGGGCAGTTTGATTATTTCTTGAGGTAATGCTTGTTTTGTCTTGTTGTCTTGTGTAATTTTTGTTATTTAGACTGACATACAGTAAAATTCATTTGTGCTTCCTCGTGGTGTACTCTATAAAAATTTACATAGAGTAATGTGTATTCATTTTTGTTACACAGTTCTATGAGTTATGTGTGTTGTGTTTTTATTTTAAAACATACGAAATGGGGGAAAATAGCGAGAACTGTCATTGAAGAACAATTTAAAAAAAGAAGAAAACACATGAATTTTCACAAGGGCTTGGAGTTGTATGACCACCGCCACAATCGAGACTTAGGAAAGTTTCGTCACCGGAAAATGGCCTGTGGTGCTGCCACAGCCGCCCGTCCCTCCACCGGCGTCCCTCCACCGGCGACTGGCCTCGCTCTGCTCCTGCAGCTCGGCGCGCCGC
>PVJI01031181.1:0-13341 GCA_004026765.1 Micronycteris hirsuta
TGGGGGGCAAGAAGTGGGGGAAGTGGGACAACTGTAACAGCATAATCAATAAAATATAGTCAAAAAAATAAATAACGAAAATTTCTTTAAAAAAAGAAAAAAAAAACATTATCAATCTCAGTGAGACCCCCCCAAAAAAGCAACCCCATGCTGTTGTTTGGTTTGGTTTTAAAAATAAACACAGATTTTTTTTTTGCTGAATTTTTCATGAAATTTATAGTCTACGGAGCAATGTTCCACATATATTCTGCCCTTTGGTCTTCCTAAAAACTCTGGGAAGAAAGTAAGCAGAACAGAAATTATTATTCCCCTTTCTAGCAGGATAAATTCACATTCCCCCACCCAAAGCCACACCACGAGGACATGGCGGAGCCGTTGCTTCAAACGGCCCTTATCTCAGTCCCGCTGCTGCTACAACAAAGCACCGCCAGCTGGGGGACTCGGATAAACAGCGGGTCTATTTCTCACAGTTCCGAAGGCTGGAATTCTGAGATCAGAGTAGCTAGGTCTGCTGAGGACCCTCTCCCATGTTGGAGACTGGGGACTTCTCCTTGTAGCCTTCTATGGGGGGAAGCAGAGAGCAGCAAACTCTCCAGTGACTCTTACATGGACAGTAATCCCACTCATGACAGGGGCCACCCTCATGCTCTCATCTGATCCTGATTACCTCCCGAAGTCCCTGCCTCCTAATTCCAACACACTGGGGGAGAAGGGTTTCGACTTAAGAATTGGAGGGAACCAAACATTCCGTCCATTAACACTCCTCTTGCTACAGTTTGAGAAGCGTTTCTACCTCATCATATCTCTTCCTCTGTGTCACCCTGCTGCCACCGGGCTTCTCTGTATGTGTATGCATGTGTGACCCACGCCCACCCACCACAACAGGCTGGGAGGCCGCCTTCCACGTGAGAATGCCACCTGACAGGAGCTAACCAAGGAAGTGTATTGGATGCCCAGGACCATCCATGCTTCCGTTTCTTGGATGGGAAACAAGAAAGCCAGCTTGGCACCTGTGCCCCACCAACAGAGCCCTTGGTGCACATTCCCCTTGCGTCCCCTGCTGTGCCCTCCTACACTAGCCTTTGAGACTCCACACAGCCGCTCTAAGGAAAGGAGTTGATGCCAGGCCCTGCCTTTGTCCGAACAAGTCTATGTCACCTGTCCCTGAGGGAAGACATTGTAGACTCTGTCTCTGTTGGGGAACAGAAGGCTAATTCATAACCCTCTAGAACTACGCCTCGAACGTGTGGTGACTGGCCGGTTCCTGGGTCTCGGAGCGGCCCAGGCTCAGTGAGGACCGGCTCATCTCCCAGCCTTCAGGCAGCTCGGACCTGTTAGGAGGCAGACAAGTCCTGCTGGGGCAGCCACCACCCCACCTGGGCACACATCGAGCCCTGCGTCCTCTTGGGGGGCCTCCCTACGCTTGTCTAGAGAGCAGAGATATTTAGCTTCCCACTCACAAGGGAAACTGAGGCCTGCTTCCTTTAAAGCATGGAGTTGCTCTTATGCGGGTGGGTGTTCCTCGGGCTGCCGGGCCAAGGAGGGGACTTTGGGGTGTCAGTCCCCTAGTGTAGAATGTGTCTGTGGTGTGAGTTATTTCTACAAGTCCTCCAGCTCAAGACTGTGCAGACCACCTTGGGTGAGAAAGAGAAGGAGGACAATGAGAATCCTCAACTTGTCTCAAAACATTGTTTAACTGAAACCGTATCACCATCAATTGCCGGGAACATACTAAAATCTCTCCCCTCCACCCTCCCAGTCTCCCTCTGTGTTCTCCGAGACCCAGTCTTGGGGACTGAACACATATGGGTCTCGTTGGCCGATCCTGTTGTCCTCTGAGGCCGTAAATTCATATGGCCACAAATCAGCTTCAGCAAAACTTCAGGCCCAGACACGCACATGCTGCCATTCAGGTCCTGGTGTCCAGGCTGAAATACGGCCTCGTGCGTTCCCTGCTGCACCACCAGCCTGCTGGGGATGCCACCCTGTCAGAGATGGTTTATGGAGTGGCCAGGAGGCCAGAATGTGGTGGCCAGCTCCCACCCCAGCCAAGGCACCCCGAGGCTTCGATCTCCTGCTGGGAGCTGATGTCACCACAGCCACTTGCTCCGGCACAGGCCTGAAATATGATTCTCCAAAGCACCCTGGGGGACTCGGGGCTCCTCCTGCACCCCAACACAGTGCTATCAGGGCTTACTGCTTTTCTCTCCTGAGCAACTCCTTGTGACATCTCATTGTCACCAGCTACACACAGAGCACTCCTGGTCCTTTTCCTTCCCTGGTGCTGACAGTTCACACAGAGCCTGCCCATCCTTTTACATGAGAATACTCCTTGTTGGGGGCCCTTCTCCAAGAATCAGAGCTCGCGTGCAGGCAAGACATTAACTCAAAGCAAGTTTTGAGCACTGGGTGTCCTGAGTCCTAGAAAATAGCCTGCCTAGTCCATCCAGAACAAATTAATGCCTGATGGTTTGTGCCATCAGAACAACTTCCTGGCCCAAAGATAAGTCCAAAAGCTGAGCCAGCGTGGGTGACACTCACTTAGGTAAGCACATATCGTGTGCCTGGAGCTCTGCCGCTGCCTGAGCGAGGCTTCTCTGCCTCGGATGTGCAGTGAACTCACTGACAAGTTATAAAAGGGACCCATTGCTGCCTGGCCCCACCCCATCCCCCAGAAGTTTAGAAGTAACTGGTCTGAGCTAGGGGGCCTCCCCAAGTGGAGCAGAGGTTGAGAATGGCTGCATGAAGGCAGACGTCACTTCTCCCCAGAGTGGCTTCCTGTGCAGGCCCATGGGGAGAGTCTGGGAGGCATCACAGACACTCACTGTCAGTCACGCACTCCCGCATTTGTTCTCGCCATTTACTGCGCACTCGCGTCGCGTTAGGCCCTGTGCCTTAGTCTTAGTTGAGGTTCTCCAGAGAAACAGCACCAATAGAATTTTATGGATAAATAAATATATATGAATATGTATAAAGAGACTCATTATAAGGAATTGGTTCATGTGATATGGGGACTGAGATACCCCAGGGTCTGGGAGCAGATGGTTTTAAGTTCCAGTCCAAGTCCAAGTCCAAAGGCAGGAGAAGACGGATGTCTCAGCCTGAAGACAGGCAGAGAGAGTGCATTCTCCCTTGCTCAGATTTTTGTTCTATCCAGGCCACCAAGAGATTACATGAAGCCCACCCACGCTTGAAAGGACAGTGCTCTTTATGCAGTCTATTCTGCTCTACTCAAGCTAATTCAAAGGTTACTCTCACCTAACAACACACAAACTCACCCAGAATAGCATTTAAGGAACTATCTGGGCGCCTCATGACCCAGCCACACACCGCTCTGGGCACCACAGGGAATATCAACAAGATCTGGATTCTTGCCCTCAGGGAGGTTCCAATCTCATGACAACCCAAGACGGGCGTGGAGAGCTCAAGTGTCCGCAGCACAGAGCCGCCATGCAGAATCAAGACCGTTGGCGCTCAGAGGAGAAATGTACCAGACCTGGGAGAGTCACCAAAAGTCCTCCGGGAGAAATCGGGCCTAATCTGAACCAGGAAGCTGTTATGGGTTGATTTGTGTCCCTTCAAGGATATGTCTAAATCCTAACCCCCCGGAATGTGATCAGAATGTCATCCTAGTTGGAAATATAATCCTGTCATTAGCTAAAGTGGGGTCATGCTAGAATAGGAGGAGCCCTTCACCCCATACTGATGTCCCTGTAAGAAGAAGAGAGACCCAGAGCAATGACAGCTGTGTGAAGACAGAGGCACAGACAAATGCCATGTGAAGATGGAGGCAAAGATTGGAGCGATGGGTCTACAAGCCAAGGAACACCGAGGACTGCCAGCTGCTACCAGAAGCAAGCTGAGAGGCACGAACCTTCCCTCCCTCAGAACCCTGAGCGGAATCAAGCCTGTTGACCCCTCTGATGTCAGAAGTCATCAGAAATGACTCCAGAAATGTGAGAGGGCAAATTTCTCTTTCAATCCACCCAGTTGGTGGCCCTTTGTCCTGGCAGCCTTCAGAAAGAAAGATAGAGGCTAAGTCCAAAATGGACAAGCAGAGTGGGAAGAAAACCCCTGGAGCCTAAGAGGTGGAAATAAATAATGTATAGGAAGGACGGGAACAACCCAACTTAGCTAGGACACAGAATCTCAGAAAAGGAAAGATAGAGAAGGAATCAGACCTACAGCCCAGCACCTCATTTCCCTGGGGATCCCGTGATATTTCCTTGTCTTCACCTTCTTGGCCACAGTAATTGATCCATGGATGGGCACTGAGCCAAGGCAAGCCAATTAGAAACTTTCCCTGGGACTTGGTATTTGTATTATTATTAAAACTGGAAGGAAAAAAAAGCCCTTTTCTCTCTGGTCACAGAACTATGAAACATGAACTTGAGGCAGCCCCCAGCCATGTCCCTGTAATGTAAATGAATGCGGAGATAAAATGATCCTTACATCATTGAAGCCCTTGAATCTATGCACTAAGATTTTTGGAGCTGCACCCAAATTTTTACTATATTCCTCTCCAATTCTTCCATCAATTCCATGCTCTACCTCAATAACCTTCCCCTTGTGCATTAAAACAAACAACTTTGTTTAAACTCAACTGGATTTCTATCACTCACTACTGAAGAAGCTTCAACTAGCATATCATGGAAGAGAGCATGTTGCCTAAATCCTGCAAGGGATGCCAGGTGGCAGAGATTATTTTTAACCCTATTATCTAGAGATTGTTAGCAGGAGTCCATAGGACCTACATACAGTAGGTTTTATTTCCCTAACACTAAGTTTTTCACGAAACTCCAGAATTTATATGCAAAGAACATCTTTTGGGAAGAGGCGGCATAGATACCATCAGATTCTCAGTGAAGTCCATGACCCCCAAACGATTAAGAATTGTTGATGTGAGCAACGAGGAACCCTTACAAACATAATCAGAGAACGTATTATCCCCCACTAACAACACCCGCGGATACCTGATCCTCTCTGCAACAAACACACTGTCAGTCCCAAGGGGTGCGACCTAATTTTATCCTCAAGGACCTGCCGTCAGCGGGGGTTGGGGGGAGTGGACTGCATACACGTGATTTTAATCAAAGGTGAGAGGAGGTAAATAATGCAATGGTAGTTCAGACACCAGTGCCTAGGACTTTTTCTACAACCTTGAACATGCTGTTGTATTGAAGTAAATGGAGCCCTGGATGGATTCCACCTTCATGGATGAACCTTGGATAAGTCCGTTTCTTAGGATCTGAGAGTCTTCATTTTTTTAAATGGATATAAGAATCCCACGCGAACACCTACAGGATGTTGGGCAGTTCTAACAAGAGAGAAAATATCCGGTCACTTGCTCAGAGCCAGGAAACACTTGGACCAGATGTGCAAGGCCTATGAGGAGAAGCCTGTCTCTGAACCTAGCTGGTGCTACCCAAGGTGTGTCCCTAGGACTGGCATCTCAGAGAATTCACTGGAAACGCAGATCTCAAGTTGCACCTCAGACTTTCTGAATACGCATCCACAAGATTCCCCAGGTGACTTGTATGCAACTTAAAGTTTGAGCCCCGTTCATCTAAGTATTTCTTAGCACTGAACAATTATACTCTGGCAGAGAAGAAAATCCACCTTAGAGCACACGTGATGATAAGGGACGGAGGCAGGGGTCTGAGTCGCCCTGGTGTGCTGTGGGCCTGCAGCCATGTGGCTCGAGCTGGGCCTCCTTAAATCAGGGATGTGCGTGGACATCCACTGCTTGGCGCCCAGGATGCAGGGGCCACCATGTGTGAGCCAACCCTGTAGCTGGCCTTTGGTCCTGCCAGATGCTGCTGCTCCTGCCCCGTAGACATCTGGTCTCCTTGAATCTCCCTTCAGAGTGACACCAGCATGCTTCGCATGCATCAGCACACTCCGAGGGTATTAGCGAACATCTGGAGAGCACAGCCTGCAGGATTCTGCTGGTTTGAGGAGCAAAGGGGCACGAGAAGTCTCGGAGTGCTGAGCAGAGGCCCAACCCACCATAGTACCAGTGAGGCAGGGGCTTCCCAGCTGTCAGCAGCCCCAGGCCAGGCTCCAAATGACCACAGCAGACAGACAGACAGCACAGCCAAGGGCCTCAAACAGCAAGAACTCAGTGCCTGGGGAGTAGCAGCAGGTCAAAAGGATTCCCCTGGTTCAGTTAGTGTTAGAAACACCACCTAAAACAAAGTTGCACTTGCTCCCTCACAAGGGCACCTTCCCTCCGCAGTGCCCACCATGCAGGGTGCCCAGAGGCCTACGGGAGGCTCTAGTTCCCTCTGGGTCACAGGACCCTTCCCATCTGTGCTAGTCACCCCGGCTGCCGCAAGAAAATACCCCAGACTGGGTGGTCTAAACAACAGGAATTCATTTCTCATAGTTCTGGAGGCTGCAAGTCCAAGATCAAGGTACAGGCCAATTTGCTTTTTTCAGGAAGAGAGCTCTCTTCCTGGCTTACAGGCAGCCGCCTGCCCACTGTTTCCTCACAATGCAGAGGGAAAGGGAGGAAGCAAATGCTCTAGTGTCTCTTCCTACAAGGGACACCAACCCCATCATGAGGACACCATCCTCATGACCTCGTCAAAACCTAATTACCTCCCAAGGGCCCCATCTCCAAATACCATCACATGGGCAAGTCTGGGCTTTCAAATACTGTAACAAACATGAATCAGCAGGCGTTGCAGGGGGCGCAATTCAGTCCAAAGGACTCTTTTACCTTGGGTTGGTAGGAAGTTAAAGGCCAGCAAAGATGGAGCTGAGAGAGACCCCTGTGGGGAAGGAAAACGGTCTGTGAATCTCTGCAGCAGGTCTGATGGCTTTCTTGTTCAGGGCAACCACGGCAATCAAAGCATATAGGTGTTTGCCACAAGCATGCCGGATGCACCAAGAAATTTGCTATGACAGCCACAACCACTACATCAGAGCACTCGGTATGAGCTGGCTTTATGTGCATATTGCGTTTAATGCTCTGAATACTATCTGAGGACATTTCTATTCTCATCCCTATGTTCAGATGATGAAACTGAGATTTAAAAAAGCCAACGAGCTGCCGAAGACGTACAGCTACTTGGCAGCTAGTAAGCGGCAAAGCTACCCTAGGTCTCTCTGACTTCAGGCGCCTGTTAAAATGCTATAAAAATTCCTCATTCCTTAGCACATGGGAAACATTATGTCCCAGGTCCTACGCTTAGACTTGCAAGGTCACCTTTCAGGTAGGGAGTCATCCCTGGTGACTCCGGAGAGAACACAAATAGAACAAACCACTTCTTGACAGGCAGGGTCTATTCCTCCTTCATTTTAGGTTTTAGGTTTACCACCATAGTTCCATATCCTGGCTTTTTTCAAACTCACCATATGGTGAATGTAGACCAGGAAATTCTGGAACAGTTGGCGCAAAGCTTGTGCTGATCTTTTGACAATGACCTTCACCCCCCTACCGATGTAATTCGCTATTTAGTTAGGAAAAATGAACAACTTCTGTGCTTTGCACATCCATCTGTCAAGGCAAGATTTTCATATTTACAAATTTCAAAGGGGAAAACAAAGTTTCCCTTTCAATCAGTAAACCTGGCTTTTTTGCAAAGGAATTGCTAATAAGTTTTCCTCTGCACAAAATACCTCCGATGACTTACCTCAAGCAAACCAGGCAGCATACCTTGCCGTGAATGGATCCACAGATCCCTTGATTCCAGCAGAATTTGTTCCTCTTAGCATAAGAATCACCCAGCCCTGTGTCACCTTCATTTCCGGTGGAAGGAAAAAGAGTGAGAAAAACCTGAATTGTCAGGATTTTTCAGATGCAAAAGAGTATGGCTAAAAAATATCTGGTTGGAGCGCTAGGTGCAAGGTTTCCTGCTCTGGTTCTGCTACTAACAAGCAGGGTGACCTCCCACAAAATATGTGCACACACACCACTCCCTGTGACCCCACCTGTAAAATGTGGGGCTACTCCACAAACACCGCATGCTTACAGCTCATGATCCCGTGGGTGACGGATCTCATGGTGACATTTATACACCAGCCCTGGTTCCGATTCCTGGGAAATGCCAAACCTGCTTAATTCACCCCAGGACAGCTTCACAGTTTTGATCAGAAGAATCTCAAAACAAGAAGATTTACCCTAATCTGTTCCAGACAGATGAAAAATCAGCCTCTCTTTCAAGTTCTTTTCCAAGGGAATCCTAAACACTGCCCAGTAGTCATTGTTAGTGTCTGACCAACATTCATGGTCCATAAGTTCTTTATCTCTGGCTGAAGTGCTTTTTACTGAAATAAAAAAATTAAGACCAGCTTTCCATGATGTTCTGAGTCATGAAATCATTTCTATTTGACAATAGGAATTAAATTTCTTTACAATCTTTTCTTTATTTTATTTTTGTTATTAATGTCTAAGTTACTAATTATTTTAAGCACGTGTAAAAGTGTTGAAAACAACACAACAGCAACCTGTGTACCTACTGCCCAGATTAAACACATCTTCCCAGCTTGCCATTTGTGCTGAAGTGAAAAGAGCCATTGTTTTTAAAAATAAAAAGTTTTCAAAATAAAAAATAAAAAATAAAACCACTGCAGATATTGTAGTCATCTCTCTACTCCCAACCCACTTGCCTTTCCTTCTCTGCATCTGCCTCTCATGTAGGTTTTTATACTTTTGTTCCTTATGTATACACACACACAGTCATATAAAACACTGTTTATGAATTTTAAAATGCATATCAATGGTATGATATTGACTGCATCATTTTAAAATGTGCCTTTCCCTCAACAAATATTTTTAAGGTTCATCCATGTATCACTTACTTTGTCTGCTGCGTGAACATTCTACAAATGGATATTAAGTTGCTCCCAGGTTTTTGCTGTGATAGGCAGTGCAACTATGCAGGTCCCTGTGAATGCTTCCTCGTAGACAGACAGGAAAGTTTCTCGAGGGCGTGTCCACCTAGGAGTGCTTGCGCCAAGTTCCAGTGTCACCAACTGTGTCTCACTTCCCCGTTCCCCACCTTCACTGCTAACATTTAGTCGTGCCTGTCTTTCCGTGTTTGCCAAATGGATCGCTGAAGAATGGAATTAATGTTTTCCTTCATTTAATGAGCTTGGCATTCCTTTTGTCTTTCTACTAGATATTTATGGTTTTCCTCTTTGTGACATGCCAAATAAAAATCTTTTAACGTTTCGCTCTCTCAAAAGATAAGATTTTCTTCTTTTTATGGCTGAGTAGTATTCCATTGTAAAAACATACCATCACTTTTTTATCCACTCAGCTATGGATGCCCAGTCGGGCTGCCCCTAAATTTTGGCAATTGCAGACAGTGCTACAATAAACATAGAGGTGCATGTATTCTTTCGAATCGGTGTTTCAGGCTAGAGGGCATTATGCTCAGTGAAATAAGCCAGTCAAAGAAAGACAAACACCATATGATTTCAAGACTTATATCTGGAATCTAATGAACAAAATTAACAAAATAGAAACATACTCAGAGGGGAGGGGGACTAGGAGGCTTGGTGACATAGGTGAAGGGTTTAAGCAAAGAATAAAAATCTCACGGACACAGACAACAGTATGGTGATTACCAGAGGGAAGGCAGGGGGCAGTTGGAAGAGGGTGAGTGGGGGTAGCTGGTGGCGAAGGAGCCCAGGCTGTGATGGTGAGCACGCAACACAATGTGCCTGTGGTATAGTGTAGAATTATGCGCTTGACACCCACGTGATTTTGTTGACCAATGTCACCTCAGTGAATTCAATTTTAAAAAAGAAAAAATAGTCATGGTAAGTAAAGGACAGCATAGGAAATATAGCCAACAATAGTGTAATAACTGTGTATGATATCAAATGGGTACTAGAACTATCAGGGGGAACCCTTTGTAAAGTATATGATTGTCTAACCACTGTGCTGTACACCTGAAACTAATACAAAATAATATTGAATGCAAACTGTAATTAAAATTTTTAAATAGAAAAAAATAAAATACGTTTTTTAAATCTTTACTATTTTGTATATTTAGCTACTTTCTCTCCCTTACTGATTTGCAGGGACCTTTACGGGTTCCAGACACTAACCCTTTATTGATGTATATGCTGAAAACATCTTCTACCCTGTGGCTCGTCTCTCTGTTTTGACCATGGTTTGTTTTGTTTTGTCTTTTCTGTCAGGCAGAAGTTGGTAATTTTCATATAGGCAAATGTATTCATCATTTCTGGTTTGTTCTTTCCGTGTCTTGTTCGAGTAGGTCCTTCTGTTTCCTGGGTCAGCAGTGTATCCTCCTGGCCAATCTCGTGTGTTTACCACCTCATCTTTCCTCCTCCTTCCTTTCAAACGTGTTATAAAGATTATTTGTCGCCATTATGGAGATATGGTATAATCATTACAGATGATCTAGGAAGAGCAGAAAGAAAACAAATCAGCATATTCTTAGATAACTTTAAAGCTATTTGTTATTATCCTTTGCAGGACAACCCTATTTATAGCCTCTCTCTACATCACTGACAGAGGCTACAAATGCGCTGAATAGGGTGGAGCTTTGAAAAAGACAGATCTGGATTTGAATCTTAGCTCTGCCTAGATGATTTATCTTGCACACAATATTTATTTCCTTTGAATTTCACCTTCCTCATCTGTAAGATAAGTACAACTGAGTTGTTATGTTTACCAACTCACATCAAAGTCCACAGGTCAGCCCTAGAGCTGGCAAAGCCTTTCCTTAAAGAATCCTGTGAGCTTTTCTCCTATCACATATCAGTGTGCAAAGGGCCCTGGATAAAAGTACAGAGTCATAGACACGCTTGTTGGCCCAAGCCCAAGAGATGGGCAAGTTCCCAGGAAAGACAAATTCAACAGAGTCAGTGAAGCTGCTACCAAGCCATGCGCGGCAGCGACTTTACAAGGTCTGTTCCATTAGTCATTAGACTCCCTCTTCCATTTATAAAGCACACGGCACAGACAGCGCCTAAAACGGCCTGGAAACTAGCACAAGAACAAAAACCACCAGCTGACCTCATCCTCAGTACTTCCCTCCTCAAAGGAGTTAATTAGAAAAGGGGAAAACAATTGACTTTTTTGGTATTATATAACTCCATTGTCCTTTTGCCAGGTATCGAATTTCACCACCCACTGCCATGGTGTCCCGTCATGAAAGAACTCGTTGTTACATACACAAAACACGAACAAGCTCCCAACTTTCCAAGAAGAATTCCACATTCTTTGTCTCCTTGCAGTCGAAATCTTCAGGTTAATAGGCAACTGCATTCACGAAACATGTCGTGCCTCGAATCAACGTGGCTCGTGTTGAGATGGCTCTGGCCTGAAGAAAGACTATTTTAGGAAGCTTGGCAAAAGAAATGCAAGTTTTCAGGCCAAGCATGTGCTGCCAGATAACTAGCTCCACCAAATACTTTGTTACCAAAGGCGGGGTGAAAGAGCAACCAAATAATGAAATCTTTCTTTTCACCATTTTGGGAATTATCTTTCCATGTCTCACAACCCTCAGAATCTCCTGCACAGAACTGTGAGAATGGCGTCCCTGCGGGACACAGTATTTGAAAGTCAAGCTCGAGGTCATCCGATTAGAATCTCTTGTCTTTCCATGTTTTGGGAGGAACCGTGGAAGCTTTCAGTTTAAAGTGAACATATGATGAAGGCAGGACAAGTTTCCCTTTCAAGGATGCCAGGGCTGTGGATATCAGACGAAAGAGTAAAAATTTTTTTTTTAAAGATTTTTTTTATTTATTTTATTTTCAGAGAGAGGAGAAGGGAGGGAGGAAGAACAATGTATGGTTGCCTCTCACATGGCCCTCACTGGGGACCTGGCCCGCAACCCAGGCATGTGCCCCAACTGGGAATCAAACCCTCTGGTTCCCAGCCCACGCTCAATCCACTGAGCTACACTAGCCGGGCTAAAAATTCTTTAAAATATAAAAACTAAGTCCCTATCTACAGTTTTCAGAGTTGTCTAAATCTGAATTACTTTATTCTCTGATAAAAATTGAGCTTTAAGTGAAATCTGTGCTTGTTGAGCCAGGGTTCTCCCTCAGGGGGCACTGGAAGGAGAGTCTCAGGCACGGGTTACAGTCTTGTGCTGTGGCCTGTCTGGGCATTGGTTCCTCGGTATGTAGCCCAGCATCTTGCTCACATGGATCACGGCCTCCTGACTGGCCTCCCTCTCTCCATTTTCTCACCTCTTCTAATCTACCCTCTGTGCTGATGGGTCTCCAAGTGTGGTCCCCAGACCAGCAGCATCAGGACTGCCAAAGACCTTGTTAGAAATGAGAAATGTTGGCCCCTCTCTAGACCTACTAACTCATGAATGCGGGTGAGGCCCAGCATTCATGTCTCAGGCAGGTCTGTAGGTGATGCAGGCACATGCTAACGTTGGAGAGCCTCTGGCCTACAATGATGCTTGACAGTGAAAGTCAAAGCCCCTCGGCACAGCTCAGAACACCATCAGGATCCAGGCACCCACAAGCCTCCAGGCTGATCCTCAGATTCTCCCTCCATCTTCCCACTCCACTCTCCCCATGGACCATACGGCAGAGCAATGCTGACTTACTGAGGTGCCATCTCCTCCATTAAGCTTCTCCTTCTATTCCCATCCAGTGAATGACCCTTAGTCTTCCGGTTTTTACACGTCTCCATATTTAAGAAAACCCCGTAAAGGACTTCCGCCAAGATGGCAGCGTAGGTGGTCGCACTCGCTGCCCGCACATCCAGAATGTCTACACAATGAATGCAGTAGCGAAAAATTAAACAACCAGAACGGACAGAATCGAACTGAAGGGAAGTCCGACACCCAGGAGGTAGGAGAAGACGAACATCCAGGCCAGTAAGCGGGGAAGAAACGGGCGGAGGAAGCAGCGCTCACGGAGGGTCTCACTCACGCAGCGACTCACGCCGCGACTCAGGCCACCAGTGCCTGAACAGGGCGTGGCTCCAAACAACGGGTGAATCCTGCAAGCCAGCGACGCTGCCGGAGAGAGGCCAGGGCTGAGCCAGCAGAACCGAGTCTGGCAGAAAAGGCGGTGGGGAGCTGGGGAGTGGAGGAGTGACGGAAGCCCACGGTGATCGGGGGCCGCCATTGCTTCCTCCCAGACCCCGCCCCCAGAGGCAACGTCATCCAAAAAGAGACCCAGGTCGCAGGCATCTGCCAGCTGACAAGTGCACCGAGATAAAAAGAATAAAAATGGCCAAAATGAAGGAGCAGAACAAATTACAACTAATGGATGACAACATAGTCAACCTATCAGATGCGCAATTTAAAATGCTTGTAATCAAATTGTTAACAAAACTGGAAAATAGGTGGATGCAAATAGTTGAACAGATGAAGAATACGATAAGGATAA
>PVJI01031182.1:0-13388 GCA_004026765.1 Micronycteris hirsuta
ACAATACCAGCAAGAGCAAATATAATTAATACTTTTTATAACAAGTTCTCTATCACATAGTTTAGAACAAGAATTTGAGTTCCACATTAAGATGTACTTCCTAAAAATGTAATTTAAGCAGTCATTACAGCATTCCTATATATTTTCACAAGAATGCCTTAGCTTCCCGCACCTTTCTCTTGCGAATTTAACAGTACAATGAAAAGTAAAGATCTCTTCATGAAATTACTGCTTGTAGCTTATAACAGTGGTAATTGCTTTTTTTTTTTTTAAGGAGGAAGGGGAAAAAGGGGAGGAGATACCTTAAACCACAGTTTGTTTGTTTTTCCCCTCCATAACAGTATGGGATCAGCAAAGGAAAAGTAAGTCACAGGTGCTCAGAGCTTGGATTTCCCCCCACACCTGGTAGTGGATTGGTAGCAGCTGCTTGAATTTCTATTGTTCATTGATTGTGCCTTTTGTCGGGCAATCCATCCTTGCTTATATAATTGCAGCATTCCTGTAGCTCACTCTGTTCTGTCCTGAAGACTCAGTTGTGTGACAAACTGAGAAAATTAGATACAGCACAGCACCAAGCTGCTGACCTTCAGAATATAAAATAAAGCCCACCTTGTAAAACTGGTCTTTTCAATGATGTGATTTTGAGGAACTGTATTTCCAACAGGCAATTTTCATGCTGACCCATGTATCTTCTTAAAATATATTTGTATATTTATAAAGTATAATTTAAAATTAAATATACCTGTACTGTACACAATATTATGAATAAATTCATTTCCTTTAGAGTTTGTCAAAGGGGGCAAATTTTTCATTTTTAGATAAAACTCTCACCTTCAAACCAGAATTAAATATAACTATAAAATCTGAGAAATATAAAGGAAATGTCACAGAATCTTTATAAGTTAAAAAACCAACATTAAATTTTCCAAACAGTTTTATGTGCCTAATTATCTGCCAAAGAGCCAAAATTCCATAGGGAAGTTAATTTACTTTCTGATTCTACAAAATTCATGTTATATTTTTCTTTGAAACCATGACAACTCATAAGAAGGTTGCCAGGACAAAGTAGAGAACTCTTCCCTCACCGAACAACTTACCTGCATGATGCCTGCTAACCCCAGAATAGTTGAACAAATATTTTTTCATCCCCTTTCAACTGTCTCTGTATCTTTCCTGTCACCCCCACAATCAACTGTTAGACGCCTAGCTGAATGGTAGTGTAAACAGGAACGATCAGATCTGCTGAGTTGCTCTTTATTCCATGTGTTAAACTTTTATCACCCTTTTCTTTTGTGAACTTCCAGTATCTGTATCTAAAGAAAAACAGAGAAGCCACACAAAGTTAAACTTGCAAGAACAGGGAGTCTTGCTGGTGAGGAACAGGTTTCAAGTAAGAAAAACTCCCTTTATTTCTCTTCCACAGATTTCTTCACTACTGCCTTTAAACATAGGTTTCTCCTAAGGGGGGGAAGTAAAGAGTGGGAAATATCTTTTGTGCGACCTCGGCACCTTGGCATGCTTGTCTCCCCTTCGGTCATCTTGTCTCCCCTTCGGTCACCGTCAAATGTATCCGTGGAGTGTTTTCGCCTCCCGTCGGTTCGCTCTGAAATGCATCGTGCTGGCTTTGGCCTTCCTCTCTCCACTGACATCACGTAATTAGAAGTCACTGAGGATATGTGTCAAAACTGCTCTTTCAATCCTCAATAGCCTCAAAATATATAGAGAGAGCCCTTAATTTCTATTGACTTTCCCTATTTTTTTCTGTTCTCTTTCTTATACTCCATGACACTAAAATATCCCACTCTTCCTTTTCCTATTTCTTGGAACAAGTCCCAACCATTCTCCCAGTGTTTTCCTCTTCTACTTGTTTCTGAAGTTTAATGCTTAGTATTTTCTCTTCCCTCTGTCTCCTTCTCTCTTCCTCCCTTTCCTTCCTCTCCCACCCATTCACTCAATACTCACCAGGCTTCAGCTCACACATCTTTGCGGTTTATAGCCAAACCCTACATCAAGCCCTCTCACATTTTCAACCCATTATCTTTCATTTCACAGTCAGTCCCTCCACTTGGACAGTTGACTCATACCCTTGCAGTCACGATACTTCCTTTCTTCCCTGCCCCGCGTGGCCCGGCAGTCCCTATGTCTAATTTCATCTGGGACAACAGCCACTCAGTTCCAGCCACGAAAGAATGATGACCCATTGCTAACATGTATTCTGCTTTTTTTTTTTCTTTTTCAGGAGAAACCCAAAAACTGAATTGCTAAAGGAAATTTAGATTTTAGGTGAAATCTTTCAATGTTTAAATACTGATAACTAATTTTTATTTAAAAAAACAAAAACAGCAACTGGGTCAAACAACACCTATCTGCAGTCTTGCAGTGAGACTGTGACTTACGAGTGAATGCAAACGCTTTACCTTGTGATTCCAAGCCTTCTAAAACCATCCTGAAACTGATAGGGGACTTAAGAGTTGGAAAATTTTATTTTAAGTAATAGCTAATAAGCTTAGTAATCAATGCATGTAAAATCTTTCTTCCAGGAACTGAAGGTATGACCCACCCTGACTCCAGGAGACCAGAAGCAGTTCCACCTTTGTCCTCAGGAGGACTGCAAGCAATTCAAGATCAGGTCTGAGCCATTGTACTGCAGGGAGAGATGACCACTGTCCAGGACACAGCTAAAGACCACCGCCTGGGGCACAGCTTAAGACCACTGCCCAGGGCAAGAATGCTGGAGTTGTTTTTATTTTAATCCAATTAACTCCTCCCTGATTTTCAAAGCTGCCCTCATCACACCTTGTTTATTCCCTGCTATAAAAACCTTGGCCTTGAAAGAAAAGACAAGATGGTCTGTTAGGGTATGAACCCGCCATCTTCTCAGTTCACAGGCCACCTGAATAAAGTGCCCATAAAGATTCGATTGCTGTCATTGCTCATTGGGTTTGGTAGTGACAGGCAGCCCAATCTCCAGTGTTTTTTTCTGGTTTCAAAACTACTTCTGAATCCCAATACCAGTAATTCAAAATAACCACTACAAGCCAACCATTCAGCTATATCAATCCTCTAAGCACACTTGGTTCTTTCTTACCTCCATGCCATTGTCACATTTGTTCTCCACTTAAAAATGTTTTTTTTTACCCCTAGGTCCTACTTTATGATCCAGTTCAAATGCTATCACATCACTGAAAACTTCCTGAACCACATTAGCTTATGAGAATATTTCTTTTTAGTCCTGTATGTCAAGCACAGTCCTGGACATTTTATAAGCTCCCTCCTCCCCCACCCCCCACCATATAATCCTAAGAAATTGATACTACCATTATTCTCATTTTACAAATGAGAATATTGAAGATCCCCCAAGGTAAGTGGCAGACCTGAGGTTGTAAACACGCAGAAACTCCATTTCTTTAACGCGATGTTTTCTCCTTTCTGTCCCTCCACTCCCTTCCTCAATCATTAACTCCTCAGGACGTCAGATTCTGGTCAGCATCCAACTGTCTTAAGAACAAAGCCTCAGGTCTGTTGACCACAAAACAGATTTCCCTAAAGCTCAGGATAACATCTTGACTTCAGTTGTGTTTCAGCCCCAGCTCTAAGAAAGACAGCAGAAAGACCCTACCTTAACCACGCCCTTGGACCACACCCTCAGGTGACCAGACAGAACAGCAGTCAGGCTGACATCAGGGCCCCACACGGTGATCAACTACCCCCATCCTGGGCCTAATCAATCAGTAGAACCCAAGGCACTAACTCCTCCCACCACCATGATGAATGATTTTTCCCCCTATATCACCCAACCCCTGGAAGCCATTGGGAGCCAGGTCTTTGAGCATCAGTTTACCTGGGACTCCGGGCTCAGCCCTTTCCTCAACTAATAAACCTTTACTTCATTGGCTGCAAAGGCTTGCCTGCATGTGATTGCACTTCAACGCACCCAGACAGACAGGTCCACTTATTCTGGTAACAGGGTTGAACACACACCTGCCTTGTTCCACTGCAAAAAGAGTAGGAAATTCATGTTTTAATCAGGTATTTTATGACGTGCCAGAAAAAAAAAAGTCCTTAACAGGACTCGTAAGACCACTCATAACACAGCTCTTTTCTTTCACTTCTTGATGATTTCCCAGGCATTCCTTAAGCCTCAGACACAGTAGCCTTCTTTTCAGTTTCTAGAATTTACTGAGCCACTACATAACCCGAGGCCTATGCAGAGACTGTTTTCATTGCCTCCCCCGCTCTTCTCACATCGAATCCCTATTCGCTGTGATCTCGTTTTAAACATGTCCTCAAGACTCCTTCCATCATTCTTCTAGAGAAAACTATGTTAAATCCCCCATTAACTATGGTATTTTATAGAACCTTCTGCAACTCTAAATAGTTTGGTAATGTGTATTTAATGTTTCCCATACTGCTGTGTGGTGAGTTCTTTCACTATCACGTTCATTATTTTTCTGTACTGTACACACCGTGAGTGAATGATTGATGTCTTTAACTCTCGTGATGCATTTTAAGACTTGAAGGAATCAAACGATGTTTACCTCATAGCTAGTAAGTAACCGCAATTTTGCATATTGAAAAACACTGTTTCCATTACAGAAATGTTAACGAAGCTGAAATCATTTTTTCCTTTTAGAGTCACTGTTAATACATGTTAAATTCTAAATTAACTAATATATGAGAGCTTTATCCTTGAATGTTGTTCAAATAAATATGAACTAAAATGGATTACAGAGGTTCCATAGAAAGGGATAAACTGATGACCAAGCAGAAGAGTCAACTGCAATGCATGATGTAAGTGTATTGCCTAATCCTTCAGAGGGTGGCAGCTGGATTTCAATTTCAGATAGAGAGCAAGATGTCTAATCTGGAGAAAATAACCAAAACATCCTTTCCATTGTTCCAGGATTACAGTAATTACTAGGAGTTCTAATAGCTTCACCTTTGATTGCAGTTGCTGAAGTCTCTTTAATAGACTTTCTTATTCCAAAATCCAGGTGTAAACAATGTGAATTAGCCACCAAACTGTGAGGAAGTGCATTTCTTCATAAATTGCTAAAGAATCTACAGTAACTGGGACTCAAATATCTCAGAGATTATAATAGAAGAAATGGATTTTATAGGATTATTCACTACAATGGACAGTCCCTTCAGTTTATCACCTTTAAAGAATTGCATGTTCGCACTACTGCATGTGTAAACTGCTATTGAGAAATCTACGCCTTTGTGAAAGCTGACGTGCATTACTCTTCATGTGTTGGGGATTTTGAAAGGCCTATATGTTCAGAAGGGAGCTTACTCTCATTAAAGAGAGACAAGCTTGTAATGAAAAAAAAAAAAAAAAGAATTCCTCTTGCCTTTGGCTACCCAAAGGGCGTCCGAGATCTTGACCATATGTATGTCAGTTCCATCTAGGAGAGAACAATTAGCTGTAGCAACCCCTCCCCCATTTTACTTAAAGACTTGGTTGTCAACACCTCTCTTCCCAGATCCCAGCTCCAAAGAAAATAAGCAAAGCTCCTCATCATATCGTGCCCATACCGACTTAGCACTTTCCAAAGTCCTAGAGAAGATCGTCAAATCTATGTGTACTATTATTTGACTATCATTTAAAAAATCATGTCATTTTGCGCTAGACCCTAAGGATATAAACACACACACAAAAAAAATTCGCCCTGCCCTTGGGTTTAGCTTTGTAGAAAATTTTTAACCAATGATGACTATCTACAAATATGTGTCCAACACAGTGTTGGACTCAAATTGAAACTACTTATTGAATGAAGTGTAAGATTAGATGTCTGGCCTCCTACCTTGACTTCCCTTCCCAACTCTACTCTGCCAAACACACTTCTTAGTAAAATTGCGTCACACTGCTGAAATAAATACAGGCCTAAGACTTATCTCTTACTCACTTTGATCTGTTGGCCTGCTATTAAACAAGTATGACCACAAGATTCCAAGTTTACAGAGATAAAAAAGTCAAATGGACTGAATTCTTCAGTTCAACCGTTAGTGGTGTTTGAATAATGTTGTTTGACTAACATCATTTAGTCAAGTAACAGGACTACCAGATTTCAGTAGTTTACAATGTACTGAAATTTTGAAAATGTAAGGATCCTGTGGCAAAATGTTTCATTAAAAACATTTTCTACACGCAGTTTTAGAAAATTTAAGCAAGCAACTAGATATTAAGAAAAAAAGAAGTTAGAAAGAAAATCTCCAGGTCTTAAACATCTATTTGACACTGGTCTTGTCTTCCACACCCACTCCATTCCCCTGGGCCCTCCTAACCCCAACTAACCCGCCAGCAGCCTGTTCTTTCTCTTCCATGGATGTTTGGGCGCTGCCTTACGTTTGGCCCTCACTGGGTTTTATTTGGAATGTCTCAGTGACTTCTTAATTAAGCTCTTTGCACACAGGTTTATGGGAGGGATGGCCACATAAATCATTTCAGTACCATACCTGATGACAGATATGTGGACACAGAATTTTAAGAACACACTCTTAGGAAAGGAAATAATCTGTGTTTTGATCTGAGAAACACTAGGAGGCTGTCCTGCTTCTAAAATAATTGTAGTATAAGAATTTAAGTTAGTTATTCTTCCTCTAATATTTATAGGGCCTATTTTGTTCATAACATGGTCTTAATTCTTTACTCAGTTAATCTGCATACTATTTCTACATTTACATATATGAAAACTGAAGCACAGAGAGATTAAGTAACATGCCTGGGAACACACAGCCAGTAACTATGAGAGCCAAGATTCACACCTAGGATTCTGGTTCCAGCTCTTAGTCATCATGACTCCCCCCAAAGCAGGGGCCTTGTGTTACTCACTGGTGTATACCTAGTGCCTGGGACACTGGCAAGCATGTAAGAGAGCGAGTCAAACACTACCGGCAAAAAAAGAACAGGAAGAGGAAAGGCACTCTGATTCTAAAGAGAAAAACATGTAAACATTTTCAAACAGGACAGGACCAGGTATGGTGGCAACACAGATCAGGCTCTGGTCAACTTGCCTGTCCCCATTCCTGGTTCTCTGTCCTCAACAAGACGGCATTTGTCAGAGGTGAACCTGACCGTCATTTCCCGCCATCTCACTGCTGGGTACTTAGAAATGGGAATGGCAAACTTTATTGCAGTGTTTCTCAAGCTTTTACAGGAAACATCTCTCCCTAATGGCTGGCAGATGAGAGCAGCCACACTCTTCAGAGCTAGGCACATAGCCCGAAAATCAGCCACAGCTCAGTTCTCACAGACTGTGCCTCACCCTTAATATTCTAGAAACTTTGGCATTTATTCTACAATGTATCTCTGTTGTAATATAAAAATAATGTCTATAGCTACTTATAATGGCAACTCTAGGAGAAAACCTGTTATGTCTATGATGATTTCTAGCACCCCCTGGCCTATACGTGCACTCTTTCTGGGCACTCCATACTGCAGCCCACCGTACAAAGCAGAGCTGTGGACCTAATCCAAGCTCCTTGCCCTGACACAGAAAACCCTTCCGGACCCAGACCCTGACGGGCAGCGCCCGCTCTCACGTCTCCAGCTAACACCTGTTATTCACAACCGCAGAAACTATCAAATTTCAACCTGTTTTCCATCTCCTGCTCTGTAATAATTAGGTCCACCTGGACTTGGAGAAGGCCTACCTATCCTCCCAAACTGCATTTCGGTGTGATTTTATCGCAGTCTTTCCTCTACCCTCTTCTTCCCCCGGGGCTGCTTCGCAATGCTTCCCTGGTTTAATAAACTGCTTGCATGAGTTTACATGGCTTTCTCCCATCCTGGACACAGGCCCTTACTTAGTTGGTTTAACATCCCCAGTGCCAAGTAGAGCCCTGACATACAAATAAATCTCTGCCCATTGGAAACTGGACTCACAATAGATAACTGAATCCCTCAAGAGAAGGCAACAGATCTATGAAATTGAAATTAAACACAAATTGAAAGATCTGTGCACACATCTCCAGTCTCGATTTTCGCTCCTAATAGAACTCCAGGCTCCCGGTGCAGGGAACATGAAGCCCAGAGATCGGGGCTGGCGAAGGAGTCACTCACCAGCTGGTGGAAGGGTGTCTGTTCTCTAGAGTTTTGGTCCAGGGCTTGTACCAGCTGATCTGCTCCGCAGCTTTGCCCCAGAACCTCTCGGGGTCGGCCACCGAGGCCGCGAAGTGGGTCTTGTACTCGCCGCCGCCGCCCGAAGACAGCGCGCGGCAGCCCCGGCCCCCGAGAGCGCCCCGAGGGCCGGGGGCCACATACGCCCTGCGGGCCGTGCCGGCTCCTCGAGCTGGTGAGGACCCGGGCAAGGGTCCCCCGAGCCCTCCGGCACCGGTGACTTTGCGGCATTGCAGCCAAGACGGCTTCATCGCCGATAGCCGTGCCCACCCCTCGCAGGCTCTGCGACCCGCGGCCCTCGAGTGGACTCTCCAGAGGACAACTGGGGTGCTGGAGACTTCTTGGGCCCGCGGGGAGCAGGAGGGAGGCGGGGGCCAATTTCGAGGAGAGCGCGGAGCCTAGGAGTTTGGAAGTCACACTAGAGTCGCCGGGAAAAACCGACCTGGAGCCACCCGGGAAGCAACAGGCTGGAGGGAGGTGGGGAGGTGTCACAGCGCCCATGCGGGTGGGGACTGTGGCTCTGCAAGAAATCCGATCCCTCCGTGCATTGCCCACCCCACGGTCCCCAGGGAAAGCGCCCTTAAACTCAGAGCGTCCTCCCTTCTCCCCCACACGAGTACCCCTAGGATGAGGCACAGGGACCCGTCGCACTCAGTTTGCAAGCAAATTATGCACAGACTCTCTGGGTTATTCTTTGGAGACCGAGCTGGGGGAAGCCGCATCACCTCTGGCCTGCCCAAAGCGGAAGCCAGCAAACCCGGGTTTTGCCGCAGGCCCCGAAAGTGGTCGTTTTATTTATGTAAAATAAGCAAATAAAAGTTTAAAAAATTAAAACTCAGCGCAATCCCTGATTATTAAAAACACATACGGCTCCGGGGCAAAACTGCTCCAGGATTTCCGGACAGCTGAGAGAGTAGGAGTGGAAGGAGGTTTCACCAGCAGAATTAGGAAACGCTTCCAAGGGGTGATTGACAGGCTGCTGGGTAGCTGACCCCACTGAAATAAGGGATTCGCCTGCTGTCTGGACTCCCCGCAGGACTAGAGGCAAGAAGAATGGACTTGTTGCATGTCCTCCCTTCTAATTTGCCTCGTTTGCGTTTCTGTGGCTTTTTTTTTTAATGAAAAAAAGAAAAAAGCAAAAAAGAAGAGCTCAGTAGAGATAAAATGAACCAAAGAGGAAAAGAGGACGTTGAGGAAAATTAAAAGAGAAAGGCGGTATAAATTACTAGCTGTATGAGTTTAACGTGCTTCAAGCTCCTTCCCAGTTTTTTACGTCGTGGTGAAATTCAGGAGCGATCTCATTTGCCTTCAGGTTGTGCCAAACACATTCTGTTTTGGTGTGACAGAATTTGCAGTTTTAAGTGTAAAGATGTGCACCCCAAATCCTAAGTGAGAAATAGTGTAGTGCCCCTGGCTCTGGGAAGAATTGTAAACTTGAGACGTTGTAAACAGATTATTCTTCAAGAAAAGAATAATGTGGAGGTAAAGGTTAAGCAAAACAGAGATAAATCTATTGCAAAACAAAGAAAATTTCTGTAACTAACCACCTCAGCTATTTCCTTTCAGCTGAGAAACAGGGCACTAGACTTTTCCCTGACGCCTGCTTTATTCTTTCCAAAGGCCTCAAACAAAATGATTTCCAATAGCAAAAGATGCTTGTCCCCACTTAAATCCAGAGACAGTTACAAGGTCATTTAACCTACTGGCCCCCTCCTTCCCTATGCCCAGTTGCTTAATGCTGCTCTGTGGTATACAAGATCCCCGACCCTAAATCATTCCCTATTGAATTACAATGATGTCCACCTCAGGCATTTGCTTAACAAATACATGAGCACCTGCACCACAAGGTGTGGTTTTGGGGGGGAATTATGACAGAAGGAAGCAGACAATTGTTGACTTACTGTGTGTGCACATAGCATTCCCGCTTTCAAATATGTTAGCCACTGTGATCTCAAAGGAATACTAAGAAGTGGGAATTATAATCCCCATGTTTACAAATGAAGTTTAAGAGAGGTTGACTTGCTCAAAGCTATGAAGCTACCAAGCAAAACAGGATTCAGACCTTGCTGATACTCAGAGCTTGGCAGCCCATCCAGCATCTGGGCCCTGTGTGCTGTGATACCAGATCACACTGCCTCAAGGGGAGGGCTGGCTCAGGGACAGCCTACTTCAGTCTTGTCCCTTACAAAGAATTTGTCCCTTACTGAATGTGTGTACTATACAAATGTTTCCATTTTCCCTCTGTTCCCTGACTTGAATAAGATTGGGAATTTGACTCCAATGTCCAGGATTTTTCCCACTAAGCTGACTACCTTCTGAGAAGAAGAAGAAGGAGAAGAAGAAGAAGAAGAAGAAGAAACATTTTAGACTTCCAATAAAATATAACAATTAGCCCTGGCTGGTGTAGCTCAGTGGATTGAGCACAGGCTGGGAACCAAAGAGTCCCAGTTGGGGCACATGCCTGGGTTGCGGGCCAGGTCCCCAGTGAGGGCCATGTGAGAGGCAATCACACATTGCTGTTTCTCTCCCTCTCTTTCTCCCTCCCTTCCCCTCTCTAAAAATAAATAAAATCTTAAAAAAAAAGATTAAAAAATCTTTAAAAAAATAACAATTAAATATCCAAATGTATTTTTGTTCATCTGGAAACGCCATTGAAAAGGATCAAGGAGGCAGTGGCGGTGGCGGTGGTGGTGGCAGTGGCAGTGGCAGTAAAGACCCACAAAGACAGAGAGAACAGAAGAGGAGAAGAAACCAAACGAGAGGGTGGAAAGAAGGTAGATTTGTAGTCTATGACTTGAAAGGTGGGCTGGGAGCTGAATTAAACTGCTGTTAGAGGACAAAATTATTTTCTCATCAGAAACCTGGAATGTCTCAGGATTTAGAGGCCCTGGGTTCCTGTCAAGGTTCAAAATGAAGGGTGAAGGCTTAAAAACAAAATGATGAATTAAAGGATTGTGTGAGACAAAGTTAGACACCCCCTTCCCCATTGCAGATGAAACCATTTTCTCTGAACTCAGCAGTACAGTAGTCCACAGGGACTGCCTGAAACCTTGGAAAGTATAGACACCTATGTATGCAACATTTTTGCAATACAGACATCAGTTTTCACTTAAAGGAAGCACTCTCCAGCTTTTCTTTGGCATATCTGAATTGCCAGGGTCACTGCTCTTGTGCGTTGGGGCCGTTATTAAGTAAAGTGAGGGTTACTGGAACACAAGTGATACCAAGACAATCCTGATTGATAACCAAGATGGCAACTAAATGCCTAATAGGCAGGTAGATTATGCAGCCTGGATACTCTGGCAAAGAGCTGATTCATAGTCCAGGCAGGACAGGCATGGACAGTGTGAGATTTCATTAAAAGAGCCCACAGTTCAAAACTTATGAATTGTTCATTTCTGTAATTTTCCATGAGATAATTTTGGACTACAGCCAACCACAGGTAACAAAATGCAGAATGCAAAATCACGATTTCAGGTTGGGGGTGATGGCTACTCACATTGTCTTGTTTTAAGTAATTCTGCAACGTAGACTATTAGCATAAGTTTCATGCAGTCCAAGGAAGAGCATGAGTGAAGGCACAGTCCAGCACAGGCCAGGAGCGTAGTACAGATAGAGCAGGAGTGGGCTGGAAGACTAGAAACCTCTATTGGAGCCAGATGGGGAGGTGCAAAATAGTGTCAAAAGCAGCGCAGGGCCTGCTATAATATACTTTATTGATTATGCTATTACAGTTATCCCATTTTTTTCTCCTCTTTATTCCCCTCTGCCCTATATGCCCCCTCCCACCATCATTCCTTAGGTCATACATATAAGTTCTTTGGCTTCTCCATTTAAAACTCCAACTTTTTAATACACAACATTTATTTTATCATGTGTCAGTAAATGGTATATATTAATATGTTATTTAAACACTTTAAGCAAAGATTAATTAATCAGATTATCAGAGAAAAGCTTTCTAGTAATTAAAAAAGGGATAATAATCAAGAGGGGTGCAAAGATAATAGAGTATAGAATGGAAAGATTTCAAGCCTGCCTAGGAAAGAATGAGGGAGCTCTGGATGGGGTGGCTCAGTAGACTGAGTGCCAGTCTGCGAACCAAAGGGTTGCCAGTTCGATTCCCAGTCAAGGCACATACCTGAGTTGTGGGCCAGGTCCCCAGTAGGGGGCACATAAGAGGCAACCACATATTGATGTTTCTCTCCCTTTCTTTCTACCACCCTTCACCTCTATCTAAAAATAAATAAATAAAATCTTTAAAAAAAAAAAGAAAGAATGAGGGAAAGGGAAGAACCTGCAGTGAGAAAACTTAATCCCTAAGGGAAAGATGCTAAAAAAAAAATAATAATAATAATAAGAGGAAAGCAGGGTGAAATTAGAATTGAAGGGGGGAAAAGATACAGAAATCCTGCTGTTTATATTTTCCCACTCTACAGTTTTTAGCTAGGTTTGGTTATCTCTAGTAAAAGCAAACCCTTTTACTGGAGCAAAGAAAAGTTATTAAAGAGTACACAATTTAAAAATAATTGCAGATTACCCTGATCATGTATTTTGCTGGCCATGCAATTTATATTTTCACATAAATTTGTTAAGAGCCAAATGTCTAACTTTGGGTAAGGAGGTAAATATTAGAGCTACTGAGATTTTGCTCATCACACAAACAAGAAGGTTCCTATACATCCAATTTCCTGGTTAGTATGAAAATTTGACAAGCAAACATGGAAACATTTGCGCAAAGTACACATTTGATGTCTGCAGCAAAGACATGCTGAGCTGATTTGAGCCTGCAGAAACACTCCACAGTTATTCTGATTCAGCAAAGGGCTTCTGGAAACTATGCTGATTTTCACAGCTTTAAAAATATTTTTACAGCTTCTAAAGTGATATAGTGCATACTTTCTTTTTGCCCACATAGTAATAAAGCAGCCTTACCCAAGTTTCTAGTACGAGAATCCTGCCTGTAATCCATTCTCAGTTCCTAGGGTAGTGTGGCAGTGATTTCCACACGTGTGTAAACACACAGTCCTGAGAATTTACACATTTTGAGCACAGCTCCGTGTGATTCCCGTGTGAGCAAGTGTGGATCATGTCTGTGGAATGGAAATTCTCTAATAGGAATTTGGCAAAGATGTATCTTAAAAAGTTCTGGCTTGCTGACCCCTGCATATTACTTTAACCTGGTCCTATCTGCCACCGGACCTGAATTTACATCCTAATGCCCTGCTATGAGTAATCCTACCTGTTCTGCTTAATTCCATGAATAATC
>PVJI01031183.1:0-13381 GCA_004026765.1 Micronycteris hirsuta
AGCCCCCTCCCTACTGGCCTGCTCCAATCAAGGATTTGGTTCTCCATTGCCCAGCCATCTCTCAGTCACACAGAGACCTCAAACACCAACCTGCGCACGCGCCCAGAGAGATGCGCCCAGGCCGCTCTGAAGAGAAGACTGCTGTCTGGCTTTGTGCTGGACAATGTCTGGGTGACAGGGAAAAGGACACTCAGATCCCCTTAGCCAGAGCAGGAAAGGGCTGCCGAGCACGTGGCTTTGGTGGTCATCCGTTTCACACCCACGCCTGAGAACAGCTATCCCACAGAGTGGGACACAGCCACAGTGTGGTCCCTGGCCTCCAGTGTGACTGGGGCCACCCAGGACCCCCCACACAAGCCAGCGTCCTCAGAATTGGGGTGCCCGAGAGTGTGATGCACAGTGCATGTGGTGTGGTGAATGGTGGTCCACAGAAGATATGTCTAAATTCTGGACCCTGTGAATGTGACTTACTAGGACAGAGGGCCTTTGCCGATGTAATGAAGTCAGGGATCTAGAGATGAGATCACCCTGGCTGATCAGGTGGGCCCTAAGTCCAATGACAAGTGTCCTTATAAGAGACAGAAGAGAAATACAAAGAAGGTCACGTAAAGGTGGAGGCAGAGACTGGAGTGGTGTCTATAAGCCAGGAATGCCTGGAGCCCCCAGAACTGGAAGATGCAGGAAGGGCACCCCCTCAAAGCCTCCAGAGGCCCTCCAAGACCTTGATTTCAGACATCTGTCCTCCAGAGCTATGAGAGAAGACCCCCAGTCATGGTCATCTGTTAGGGCAGCCCCAGGACACTCCTACAGTGAAGAAAACAGGGACATGAGGAAGAGCCCCTTTATGCACACTGACCACAGCAAGCCCGCCCGGCTAGCCAGCCCGGCCCACACAAGTAGGGGCCATGGGGTGTTTCTCCTGACCTCATGGACAAGAGCCAAGAGCCGTCATTCAGTAGGCGCCCGGCACACTCTCGCTGACTGTGAGGCCAGGGCCACGGGGAGGGAGGGCCGGGGGCGCATAGCAACGCCCTCTAGGCATCGGCTCTCTTGCTAACAGGCCTCCACCGATTCAGTTGCTACCCACTCTGACACTGCTCTGACCAAGGTCACCAGGTCCTTCTATGTCACCAAACCTGGTAGCCACAGCTCCGTCTTCGTGGCGCCTGGCCTTTCAGCAGCCTGTCTCCAGCCCTTGCCCTCGGCCATTTCCTCCCTCTCTCTCTACCATGACTCTTCTCCCCGCAGGCCTGACCGTCTATCTGCCCGTCCATCTGTCTGCAGCTTCAGTTCCATGATCTCTGACCTTGAATGGGGGCAGGGGGAGAAGGAGAGACCCAGGACTGTCCTAGAGCTCCTTTCTCTGAGGCGTCCTTGGGCTTGTGTGTCAGGATTGGGGGATGGCACTGCGGGCAGGAGGGATGAAGGTCACACCTGAGACAAACAGCGTGTTCATTTGATCCAAGGCACAAGGAGGGGAGGGTTGGGGGGCCCAGGTAGGGACCAAGCACTGACGAGGGGTACATACTAGCTTGAGCCCCAGTACCCCCCGTTGGGGGCAGGCAGGTTTATAGGAACCTAAGGTCACCATGAAGCTAGGTGCCCAGAGCTTCCGACTCAGGATGGCCTCACAGCTGCATGGGTGCAGCCACCCAGGCCCTGGCAGTCACCAGAGGGCAAGGGTTTAGAGAGCCGTGGACCTGCCGCAGCCACACTGACCCCACGGGGCTCTGGAAGGGTGCCTGGGCCCGGGTGTGCCCTAGGTTCTGGGCTACTTGCCCTTTATCTGGGTAACCATCTGGCTCCCCTGATTGAATGTCAACACTGTGACAAGTCACTTGGTTGTCTTCACTTTCCTATCAGCACCTAGCCCAGCAAGTGGCACATCAGAGGCGTTTCACTGTCCGAGGACCGCCTGAAGAGGACCAGCGCTCCCCATGAGTGTGGGCAGTAGAGAGCGGTCTGGACGGCCCCTGCAATGAGCCCGGGGGCTGCTGTGGCCCGCCCGTCTTTGAGGGGTGGCCTGCTGATCGGGGGGGTATGGCTGACAGTGCCCCAGGTACAAGGGACCTCTTACCCACAGCCAGAGTCTGGAGCTTGGAAGGTCCTGGGAACAGGTCACCCAAGTCCTGCGCTGGATCCTCATTGCCACTGAACCCAAGTTTCTTCCCTGTGGTCAGGTCTCTTAGGCCACTTGTTGGGGCAGTGGCCTCTGAGCTAATGATCACCAAGCACCAAGGCCACATACGAAGGGGCCACGGCCCAGCAGACCAAGTCACGGTGGGTGAGGCAATCACTTGACAGAGGTCTTCCTTCTGAGGGAGGGGATAAAGTTGGGGTGCTGGGGGAGCAGGCGAGAAGGAGTTGAGGAAGAAGGGTATGGTGCTGGCCCTCTCCCCATCTGACTGGCATGACCGTTTTCAGCTCCACTCCCCCTTATTTGAGGCTATCCCAGGACACAGGTGAGGCAGCTGAGCTGCTGGGGAACTAGGCCAAGCCAGAGGCAGCTTCGTCCTGGGGCAAGACGCATCAAGGCACTAGCTGTGCAGCAGGCCCTCTGGACCCCAGCGGGGAAGGGGACTGGAGAAGGGGTTCAGGATGAACCAGCAGTGAGGAAGCCAGGCCTATGCAAGCCATGGGCTAACTTCCAAAGGGACAGGGGCCTGAGTGGGTACCTCTCCTATGGCCACTGTGGGTGCCATGTGGGCTTGGTGAACAAGAGAGTGAAGGTTCTCCTGAAAGTCCATGGACACACCAGTCAGCTGTGGTCCACACAGGACCATCTGGCTCCATCTCTCCTCCGTCCACCCCCCTTTATTGTGGCAGGGGGACCTTCTCTGAGAGAAGTGGCCTCACACTGCAGGCAAGGACTGTGCCCCTAGGGTAGAAAGCCCAGACACAGAGTCTCAAATCTTGGCCACATCCGCACCACTTGAGGCAGGCAACTAGCCCACTCAGCTGGGGGGACCCACAGGGGTGCCCCAAGCTAGGCTCAGGCTGCTGGGGGTGGAGGCTGCCCAGAAGCTCTGAGTTCAAAAATCAGCCTCCGGTGCTTCGTGGGGCAGATCAAAGCCAGAGTGAAGTATGGGAGATATCTACAAGGGCTACAGGAAGAAAGCAAGGCCCTGGGATAGAGGCAGGCCCAGACAGAAACTGCCCCGGGCATTTGCCCACATAGAGAGACGGCCTCAAGGAGAAGCAATGTCTTAACCAGAAAAAAAGGTATATGCGTCAACTTGGTACAAAGGTCAGGTGGGACTGTAACTGGAGCAGAGAGGACAGTGGCCAGGAATCTCAAGGGGCAGGCAGGAAGGAAACCAGGCACTGAGCTCTCTCCCACTGCCTGCCACTCCCTGTGGCCACCGCAGGCTTACAGCCAAGCCCCCAATCCATGGCCCAACTTCCCACCTACCATCTCATGGGGGTGTTCTGAGAAGGCCTGACATCCCTCAGCCCAGACCAACCTCCCTCGCGTAGACCCCTCGCATACCTGTGCCATGTGTTCTCGCCAAGCATCAGAGCCATCCTGGAATGCCTGGCTCCTTTCCACCCACCCTGTGTCTAATGCGGCTCCAGGTACAAATGCTTCTCTTCCTCCCAGACACCTTCCAGACCTGTCTACTTCTCATCTCTCCACTCCCCCCTTTGAGCACCCACTCAGGTTTCCTGCCTGGAGGCCAGGCAATAGCCATTGCGTCCCAAAGCCCTGCTCCCATCAACACAAATGCAAGCTGCTTGCAGGCTTCTGGAAGGCTGCGGCCCTCTCCCCTTCAGCAATCAGTCTCCTGAGGGGCTGAGTGAAGGTTGGGACAAACCCAGCTGCCTTTGCCTTACAGAGAATGGGTGAAAAATCATTTGATTCCCATCATAGGCAGGCAGAGAGGCTGGACCCTGGAGTCTGAAGCTTTCTGCACAACCAGATCTTTTTTTTTTAACTATATTTTATTGATTATGCTGTTACAGTTGCCCCATTTCCCCCCTTCACTCCCCCCTCCCCCTTACCCCCCTTTCCCCTCCCTTCAGTTTTGTCCATAGGTCCTACACATAAGTCCTTCTGCTCCTGTACTTCCTATACTGTTCTAACCTCCCCTTGTCTGTCGTCTACCTCCCATTTATGCTACTTGTTCTGCACAACCAGATCTTGGAAGAGAACGTCTCCTCGGGGTCTGTCAAATGGTCACCATCTTGTTGGCCCAGGATGGTGGCTGCTCCCAGAAGTGAGCTTCCTGAGTGAGGACTGAGCTGGCAGGGTCAGCACCAGGCACTGGGCACTTATGGCCCAGCTGTGGGTCAAGGGAAACCTCCCTCTCCCCCTCCCACAGCAGGCTTGCTCCACCCACCTCATCCAGACCAGGCCTGCTGGGCCCTGCTCTGCCTTGCCTGGCTTCCCCTCACCCAGCTCTTGGAGGGTCCAGAGAGCCAGGGGCCGGCATAAGAGAGGGCAAGGGGAGGGATTGGCAAAGAGGTAACCGAGGCTGCCAGTTAAAGGGACCCCTGTCAGAAGTGACAGGCAGCACTGAGGGGCACCTCCAAGGACAAACATGTCTGCTTTCTACTTGACCGGCCTGCAGAAGCAAAGAGCTGTGTGTGAGTGCCTGTGTGTGTCTGTCCCAGAGATGAGATGAGCTGATATTCAGGAAGCTTCTTAAGGCTCTTGAACCAAGGGGACAGCCTCTATTGTCTCCCTCCCCAAAGTGTTCTCCTCTGATGTAACAGCTGTATGGCCATGTATGTCTTGCTCTCCTACACTTCCAGCCTCATTTTCTTTTACCCCAAATACACACACATGCGTACATGCCACAGGGAAAGTCCCTGAATAGATTAAGCATTTTCATGCCTCCATGCTCTTACCTGTGCTGTTCCCCCAGTCCGGTATGACTTTCTTCCCTGCTCCACCTGGTGAACTATTTCAACATTCAGTTGCAGGGCTCACTCTCTGCGGAGCCGTTCCTGGTCCCCTTATCTGTGGAGTTTGTGGGACACTTGTTGAAGGCAGTCCTCTTCCTCCCAGGTCCTCAGCTACCATGTCAGTGATAACCCCCAGACCTGGATTATCCCTGGGAACCAATCGAGTTAGTGAATTCATTCATTCCGCAGGCATGTGTTGGATGCCAACTACATTATGCTTCTTCTGTAAAGATAAGCTCTCAGTTAACATAACTAATCATCCACTAATGGTTACAATGCATATTTTTTTAAAAGCTGTCATTTAGAGCAGAGTTGAAAGAGCTGCCATCAAGTAAAAATGAACTAAGGACCTTGTTTCATTGTCAACTATGAACAGCTGTTGCTTGTTAAACCTGGTTTTGTCTTTGAGGTAGAATAAGCAAGCACCTCTTCATGGAACTCTAAGTTTCCCATCAAAACCTCCAGCACCATCCGTGCCTCTCTCGTGTTGGAGTTCCCAAGCAGGTGGGAACGGTCCCTGGTGGCTTTCTCCCTTGGCCATGGTGAGGGGCAGAGGAGAGTACAGGCCGCCCTGCCTTTTCCTTAATCTGGGTCTAGACTAGCCAAAGAAAGCAAAAACCGTCTCTTCTGAGTTGAGTTCCCTTTCCCTCCGAGACCCTTTCCTGCTGCTGGCCCCTACATCATGACAACTAGAACTGGTCAAAAGGAAATTCATCTGCATAAAAATCAAAAACTTCATTTCAGCAACAATGAAAACATCATGATAAAGGCCATTCCACCAAGAAGACATAACACTCCTAATGTGCATTTACCCAACAGAGATGCAAAATACGTGAAGCAAAAACTGGTGGAACTGAAAGGAGAAAAGAACAAATCTACAATTACAGTATTTGGAGACTTCAACACTCCACCCTCAGCAACCCATGGACAGAAACTACAAAGCAACTACATGGAGAGAAAATCAGCAAAGATAGAGAAAAACTCAACACCACCACCAACAGACAAGCTCTAATGGACGTGTACAGGACACTCTCCTCAGCAACAGAAGATGCCGTTGTGTACACGCACCCACGCTACACATGCCGCTAGAGACCGCATCCCAGACTGCAAAACAAGCCTCGACACATTGAGCAAAACTGGAATCATCAGAGTGTGCTCTCCCGCCACAACAGAATCAAACTAGAAATCAATCACAAAATAATAACAGAAGAATCTCCAGACACTAGGAAACTAAACAATGCACTTCTTTTTTTTAAGACTTATTTATTTATTTTTAGAGAGAGGGGAAGGGAAGGAGAACGAGAGAGAGAGAGAAACATCAATGTGCGAGACAGACATTGATTGGTTGCCTCTCATGCACTCCCTTCTGGGGACCTGGCCCGCAACCCAGGCATGTGCCCTGACTGGGAATCAAACTGGTAACCTTCTGGTTCAGAGGCCGGCACTCAATCCACTGAGCCACACCATATAGGGCAAGAACACACATCTAAATTGTCCATGGCCCAAAGAAGAAGTCTGAAGAAAAATTTTAAAATACACCAAAATAAAAGAAAATGAAACTGTAACATAAGAAAATTTGTGAGATTCAGCTAAAGCAGTGCTGAGAAGGGACATTTATAGTAAAAAAAATAATAATAATAAAGATCGACTGTTTCAATCTTAGAAAGGAATTCTAGAAAGGAATCACTTTATTAGAAGTAAGACTGTGGACAGTGTATAGGATAAGGGTGGGCAATTTGCCTTGGCTTAATCAACAGTATCTGTCAGGCTCAAAGCTTGAGAGGTAGACACTTTAAAATAAAATTAAAACCTGTTGATAGCAGAAAGCTGAGAAACTTTGGAACTGTTAGATCTCACTGGGTCTAGATGTAAAATCCGAAGAGTTGCCTGAAACCTTGGGTCTACCGCAAACTGACCGAGTTCGCCTGAGCTAGTCATGCAAATGTTCTGAATCTTAGCGAAATGCTAAGGGCATCTACCTCACAGGGATATTTTGTCATTAAAGAATACAACAGATGAGGGAAAAAAAAACAACACAGTAAAGCTCCCGTATAAGCTTCCTGGGGCTGCTGTGACAAACTCGGTGGCTCAGAACAACAGGCATGCGTTGTCTCCCAGTTCTGGAGGCCAGAAATCTGGGGTCAAGTTGGCAGCAGGGCAGTGGTCCTTCTGAAGGCGCATGGGAAGGATACGCTCGAGGTGTCCCCCCCAGCTTCTGGTGGTGCGGTGGCCGTCTGCGGTGCTCCTTGGCTCGTGCGGGTCTGCTTCCAACTTCTAGTGCTGTTCTCCCTCTGTGCATCCGGGTCCAAATGTCTCCTTTTCATCTTTGCAAAAGGACACCGGGCAGATTAGATTAGAGGCCCACCGCAATCCGGCATGACCTCACCTCAGGCACATCTGCAGCGATCCTGTATCCAAATAAGGTCATATTCACAGGTACCAGGAGGTTAGGACTTCAAAGTATGGATTTTGGCGGTAGGGGCGGTGCGGGGGGGCGGGGGGGGCGGCGGGAAGGGACACAATTCAAACCATAACAAGCTATATGCTAATATTATATTAGAACGTTTGAGTCTTTTATTGTTGTCTCTTTTGTTAGCTACAGTTTATGTGGTCCAATTAAAGTAAATTATTATATATATAAACATACTTGAGCACGGGTGCTTGTGTCTCACCTGTTGTAGACAGCTCCCTGCCAGTCTCCCTGGATGGCTTGGGCAGCGTATTTACACCCCGTGAAGGCGTACGCGTACCCAAGTTTGTTTGTTTGTTTGTTTGTTTGTTTGTTTGACATATGGAAGGCTTCACGAATTTGCGTGTCATCTACATTGCCGCCCTGCTTCCAGCTCTGTGCTGCCGCAGCAGTGCCGGTAGTCCAAACCGGCGAGCGCATCTAGCCTTCCCCCTTAGGCAGGCAGCGTGCATAGGCCTGTCCTTCCCTGGGGCCTCTGCAGCCCTGGAAGCCAGCCAGGCTCCCAGAGCACACGTTTGCGTCCATCCCGTGGAATTCTGTACAGTCACATGGACACTCTGTCCCTCATCTTTGGCAGAGGCGTGTGCTCTCTTTGTCTTCTTATTCCCAGATGACAAGCGCTCACAGGAAGTTTTGTTTTCCGCAGTAACCAAGGCCTGTGGCTGACTGGTCACAGAACCTGTAGCAGAGGTGGCCTAGGGGCCACCAATGGGATGACACAGCAGCTTGTTCTCCCCGCTTCCCTGTCTACCTTTCTTCCTCAGCATATGCCCAGCCAGCACCTCAGGGCTAGGCAGGGGACAACCAGCCCCATCCTTGGAAAGTACACACTCAGCCCTCTGAGCAAAAACAAAGGCAAGGACAGGAGTAGCCACAGGCCCTAGCTGACTGCCTGGTGTGGAATCAGGATGTTGCGGGCAAGTCAGGCGCAGCAGGAGAGAAGGCTGGGGAATACTGGGGCTAGCAGGGCATCAAGACCACCCGACACTGCCTGCAGTCCCCGCAGTACACCAGAGCGTGGAGGAAGGGCTCAAAGGCAGCTAGCTATCTGGGCGCTACCCCAGGAATTCAGAATCCTCACCTGGAGGCAGGACAGGACCACAGGAATGAGGAGGCTACATGGCATGTGCCAAGAGTGAGGGAAGAGGAGGAAGGCAGCCCCAAAGCAGGGGAAGGACCTGGCAAGCAGCAGGAGCCGCGGGAGGCAACCAGGTGACCAGATAACTCTGGGCCAGTGCTGGGACCGTGGAACGTGCCCCTAGTCCTATACATGGGCACCTCCCAGAGGCAGTCCAGGATCCTGACTCTCTCTGTAGCACAATGGGCTAGCTCGGGGCCAGGCACACAGTAAGGCACTGTGCAGGTCTATGAACTGTCCCAACTCAACGTCACTCATTCAGGAGACATTTGTGGACTACTTGTGGTGCCCAAGCCCAATGCCAGGTGCACTGGAGCACAGAGGCACCCGCAGTGTCCCTGGGCTCGCCAGCTGGCCGGGCACAAAAGGACATGTCAGGGAAACCCCATAGCACATGAGAGAAGAGCAGGGTGACACCTGACGCATGTGCTCTGAGCTGTGAGGCCAAAGGGGAGGAGAGGAGGGCTCTGAAGGCAGGGACACCCTTTGTGCCAGGGCCCCAAGCCAGGAAGCAGTCTGGTGAGTATAAGGACCAGGCCCAGGGGTTCCAAGAGGGAGTGGGGGAGCAGATTGTACAGAGGCAGGAGGGGGCCTTTCTCACATCAGGACACCTCAATGACAACAACATGGGGTCTGAGTTCTCCCCTCAGCATGCACTTCCTGAGGTCCCTGACCCCTCTGCTCATGGCCAGGTGCCTGCTGAGGCCAGGTGCTGAGAAAGGGTGGTGCGTGGTGAGGGAGAAGATGCGGGAAGTGGAGCTGGACTGTAGAGCCAGGGAGTTCTGCCTGCAAGCCCATCCTTGCGGTCCTCCTCTGGGGGCCAACTTAACACTGCCTGGAAACTGGGGCAGGGGTCCTGGTATGAACCTTCATGAGAGGGCTGCCCCTAGCTCTGAGGAGAGAGGACCAAGAGCTCTGACACTGCCACCCTTGTCCTGCCCACAGGCCCCTCCCTGTTGTCCTGCTGCAGGTGCTGAGCCACAGCAGGTGGGAGCCTCCCTCTGATGGCAGAGGCCACCCCCTCACAGGGCAGGGCTCAGGGACCCCAGCAGCCTGAGGAGCCCAGACGACCTGGCCCTGGGCCACCTGCATCCCTCCCAGGCGCAGGGCTCCCAACCAAGACAGGACATTTCACCCCAGGTTCTTCCAGGAAGAATGGAGCAGAGGCCCAGGGTGGAGGGTATCAGGGAAGATCCCCGGGGCCTGGTGTGGCAGCTGGGTCCTGAATTTGACCGAGGAGGCAGGGGCCCGGGTCATTCCCCACACCGAGCATGGAGAGCTCTGAGCACTGTCCACAGGGGCGCTCCACTGTGGAGAAGGGACCTCCCTGTGCGGCCACGCCCCGTGCCACCGTCCTGGCCTGTGCCAGTGATCACATGGACGGTGGTTCAGCAGAGTCCGCTGCTCCACGAGCCTCCACCCTGGATCAGAACGCGGGCATGTAGGATGCTCGATATCAGGATAGTCCAGGGACTGATGACGTTGCCAGGCCAGGTGAACAAAGGTGACCACAGTGGCTCTTTTGAATGTGCTTTCATCCCAAGCAAGCCAGAGATGCGACTCTCAAAGGGAAGCAAAAGGACCAAAGCCCTGCCCTCTGGGTCCCCGGCAGCTAGAATGGAGCCGGCCAGCAGCGGCTCCACATCTCCCTGTCACTTCCTCGGTTGCCAGCGTTGTTTTCCTCTTTTTTTTTTTAAGATTTTATTTATTTATTTTCAAAGAGAGGGGAATGGAGGGAGAAAGAGAGGGAGAGAAACATCAATGTGTGGTTGCCTCTCACATGGCCCCTACTGGGGACCTGGCCCGCAACCCAGGCATGTGCCCTGATCGGGAATCAAACCGGCGACCCTTTGGTTCACAACCCATGCTCAATCCACTGAGCTACACCAGCCAGGCTGTTTTCCTCTTTTTTAATCAGGAGGGTCTGGTGATCCTATTGAAGTCATCTAGCAATTCAAGGCAAATTTTTGGATTCATTTGCTCCTGAGTCTACACACATGTCTGGAGCGCCACCCCAGAGCCAGGCTGGGTGCAAAGTTCTGGAGTCAGATGCCAACATGACACGGCCCCTCTCCTCCAAATGTTCTGTCAACTCAAAGAGGTGGCCCCCCAGCCAAAGGTTGCAGTGGTCCGGGGCTGGAAGGACACAGCCAACCTGTGCCAGGTGCTCCCAGGAAAGGGAAGAAAGTGATATGCCAGGAAGGCAGTTAAGAGGCAAGCAGGAATGTATTTTACACACGGGCTGGCCGTGAGCTGGGAGCAGAGGGCAGGCTGTAGCGGGCTGCAGAGAAGCCCCACAAAACATAATGTCTACCTCGAACCTCACAGTGTGAGCTTATTTAGAATAAGGCAAAGGTACACGAGACAACCTGGTACATTCTGGCAGCCGCCCACAGCAATGTGGGGCTGGAGGAGTGACCTGGGAGAAAAGGGCTGAAGAAAAGACAGGAGCCAGTCACACAGGGCCATGTGAGCTGGCCACAGCTCTTGGATTTTGTTCTCAAAGCCACTCAGAACCATTGGAGGGTGTTGAGCAGGAGAGTGCCTGATGGCCTCTGCTTTAGGACAATCACTGTGTCCACCGCGTGGGGGATGGGCGGCAGGGCTGAGCCGGGAGGCTTCAGACAGTGAGGAAGGGGCGGGGCCTGGCCAGGGACGGGAGCTAGTGAACTTGCAAGCTCTTTAGTTGGTAAACCCAGCAGAGACGGGCAATGTGACGGGGTGTTGGAGAGAGAGGGGACCTGAGTGTGACCCCCGAGGTTAGAATGACTGGGGCGGAGACAGCAAGTTCCCTGTGGGACACGATTCATCTGAAGGGCCGTGGGCATCCAGGTGGCAATGGCCAGCTGGCAGTTGGAGCTGTAGGCATGCCCTCCCCGCCACAGGAGACACTGATGTCACAGTCATCACCCAAGAGAACAGCTGAGGTCATCCAGTGAGCTCATGGAAGGGAGATGAGGGCTGTGGAGCCCAAGAGAGATGGGAAAACTGGCCAGAATGACGGGCAGAAAACTGGCGAGTGGGAGGGCAGAAGGGCTGAGTGTTGCAGCAGGAGGGTACCAAGGCTCTGAGCGAGAGCAGGACTGAAGCGGGCACCTGGGCAGCAGCGCCTGGCCAGCAGTTGAGGCACAGGTGGAGACCACAGCGCGGGGCCAGGACTACAGCTGCTGGGGGTTTGGGGTGAGCAGAGGCACGAAGTCCAGGGAGCTCTCACCTGACTGGCCTGAAGTTTCTTTTTTTTTAATCCTCACCCAAGGATATGTTAATCGATTTGAGAGAGAGAAAGAGAGAGATGGAGAGAAAGAGAAAGAAACATCCATGTGAGAGAGAAGCACAGATCGGTTGCCTCCCATATGTGCCCTGACTGGGGACCAAACCCACAACCTAGGTATGTGTCCTGACTGGGGATCAAACCCGCAAGTTTTTGGTGTACAGGACGACACCCCAACCAACTGAGCCACCTGGCCAGGGCTGGCCTGAAGGTTCTTGATGATGTGGGTAGCAAAGGCGGCACTGGGAGAGATTGGCCTGAGCTGGGCTCCGGGAGTGGCTGCTGAGGATTGCGAAAAGGAAGGTGGCCAGGAGAAAATAAGGGGTTCTACAGGCAGAGAGCGGAGTCCCAAGTGGAGATGGGGCTGTAACCAGAGAAGCAATGAGAAGCAAGAGCTCAGATGAGCCATAACAAGGATGAGGGCTGACATGGAAGGAGGTGAACCCAGAGCAAAGGCCCTAGGAGTGGACCTGCAACAGGGGGAGTGAGGGGTGGCTAGGAGGAAGAGCCTCGAAGACCCTGTAGTTTGACAGGAAGGCGGACAGGTCAACTGGGGAAGCTAGGTGATACTAACTAGCATTGGGCTCTTGGTGGTGGGTGTGGGAAAACACACAGTGCCCAGAGCTTAGGAGAGAGCTGGCCACAGGGGTGTCTCCACTCCAAAGGCACAGATGTCATGGGAAGATTTTGAGAGCCATTTAGGGACTTGGGTGGAGGCAAGGCTGGTGCTGGGAGGACAAGGGCCAGAGGTGGGGGGGCATGGTGATGAAAGCCATGGGGGGAAGGTAGGCTTGGCTAAGGAGACAGCATTCCAGCCACCACAAGGCCCCCTACCTGAAGACAACTTCTGGATATTTCTCTCTCTTGTAACCTGCAGAGCCTGTCCAGGCCAGCCACAGTGGACAAGAGCAGGACTGAGACCTGAAGCACAGGAAGTTTGCTTCTGAAGCTTGGCAACTTTGCTCTGATGAACGGCAAGCCCTCCTAGGAGTACAGCCTTGAGGACCTTGATGATCCTCAACCCCACCCTCATTTCCCTTCTGGGCCTGCAGAGCACAGACAGCACAGACCAGAATGCCACAGGGAAGCTGAGGTCACAATCACAGTCCCTGTGGCTCTGGCCAGCTCTTCAAGGACAGGTTGACAAATTGAACTCTGTGTTACCCTCATGGTCCCACCCCATGCTGGCCCAGAGTGGGGGTGCTGTGAAGAGAGGCTTCCACAGCTAGAAGACCAGTCTCAGGCCACTGCTCCAGGTTGGTGACAGCAGGGTCAAACAGGACCCTGGAGCAGCCTGGGCTGAGCTATGACTCTCAGAGCCCCCCAGGGGCTCTGTGATAATGAAATGGCAGTGGCAATGGGGGAGGCGGGACCCAGTAGGCAGGTACCGAACACTCACCGCATCCTGAGTGTCAGGATGAGACAGAAGACAGTGAGGAACACTCCCACGCTGCCCAGGCACACAGTGACTAAGGACTTACAGTCATCTACAGGCAGGACTGAGGACCCCTGCAAGGGGCTCAGTGACTCATTACAGCCCCACACGGAGACGGCCAGTGTGGAAACCAGGCTATATGCCTGACCCTGAGTGAGG
>PVJI01031184.1:0-13379 GCA_004026765.1 Micronycteris hirsuta
GTTCAGTGTCACAATGTCTTTGCTGATATTTTGTTTGGAGGATCTGTCCATTTTTGACAGTGGGGTGTTGAAGTCCCCTACTATAATTGTGTTGCTATCAATGTCTTTCTTGAAGTCCTCCAAGATTTTCTTTATGTATTTGGGTGCTCCTGTGTTGGGTGCATATATATTTACAATATTTATGTCTTCTTGGTGGATTTTTCCCTTGCGTATTATAAAGTGTCCTTCTGGATCTCTCTTTATGGCCCTTTTTTGGGAATCTATTTTGTCTGATATGAGTATTGCTACCCCAGCTCTTTTTTCTTGTCTGTTTGCTTGGAAAACTTATTTCCAGCCCTTCACTTTCACTATGTGTAAGTCTTTTGTCCTGAGGTGGGTCTCTTTAGGAAGCATATGTGTGGGTCATGCTTTCTTATCTATTCCGCTATTATGTCTTTTAATTGGAATATTTAATCCATTTACATTTAAGGTTATTATTGATAGGTACTTATTCATTGCCATTTTTTTGTACCTGTGTTCCTCACTCTCTCTCTTTCCTTTCCTTTACTTAAATCAGTCCCTTTAGGATCTCTTGCAGAGCTGGTTTGGTGGAGGTGTATTCTTTTAGATTTCTTTTGTCTGGGAAGCTCCTTATTTGGCCATCTATCTTGATTGAGAGCCTTGCTGGATAAAGTAGTCTTGGTTCGAGGCCTCTGGTTCTCATTACCTGGAATATTTCTTGCCATTCCCTTCTGGCTTGGAGTGTTTCCATTGAGAAGTCAGCTGCTAACCTTATTGGGGTTCCCTTGTATGTTACTTCCTGCTTCTGCCTCGCTGCCTTTAGGATTCTCTCTTTGTCTTGGAATTTTGCCATTTTAATGATGATGTGTCTTGAAGTGGGCCTGTTAGGGTCCCTTTTGAATGGGACTCTCTGTATTTCTTGGATTTGTGTGGCTTTTTCTCTCATCAAATTAGGGAAGTTTTCCATGATTACTTTTTCGAACAGGTTTTCCATCCCTTGCTGCTCTTCCTCTCCTTCTGGTATCCCTGTTATACGGATGTTGTTATGTTTCATGTTGTCCTGCATTTCCCTTAATACCTCTTCATTCTTTCTGAGCCTCTTTTCCTGTTCTTGCTCTTTTTGGGTGCTTTTTTCCACCTTGTCCTCCGGTTCACTGATCCGATCCTCTGCCTCATCGAGCCTGCTTTTGATTCCTTCTATTGTGTTCTTCAGTTCAGATATTGTATTCTTCATTTCCTCTTGGCCCTTGTGAATACTTTCTATTTCCTTTTTCATGTTGACATAGTTTGCAATGAGTTCATTATAGTTTCCTTGTAGTTTCTGGTAGTTTTCTGTGAGTTCATCAAGCATCTAGAGTTTCTTGAGCTGCCTGATAACATATGCTTTGAACTCAATATCTGATAGTTGACTTGCCTCTGTTTCATTTATCATTCTTTCTGGGGCTTCCTCCTTTCCTTTCATTTGAGGATTGTTTCTTTGTCTTCCCATTGTTTGTGGGATTCTTCTTGCTAGCCTCTGATTCTTAAATTGATCTGTCAAGTTCTCTGGAGCAGCGAAGTTAATTTTGTGTCACTGTCTCTGTTTTTTGGGCTGACTCTTGTCTGGGTCCCACTCTATTCTCTTCACATTTCCAGGTTTTAATGTCTCACCTGTGGATAAAGAAGAGAGGGGAAGGGAGAAAAAGAAGGAAAAGAAAGCAAAAGTAAAGGGAAAAGAAAGATAAAGAAAAAATAATACTCAAATAACATAAAATAAAATATAATAAAAATATGAGATAAAAAGAAGAGAAAACTAGGAATACCATATGAAGGGAAGGTAGAAGGAGTTAAAAAAATATAGAAGGACAAAGAGGAAGAAGGGTGGGGACAAACAAACAAAGAAACAAAGAGAAAACAAAAGAAAGAAGAAAAAAAAAGACTTCTGTTGGCTGGCTTCAACAGTGTCTGGTCAGGGCTGCGACAGGCTGGGAAGGTATCAGACTTCCCCGGCTTTGTTCCTCGGTTGCACTCTTAGTTGCTGTCCTGCCTCCAGCCGAGTTGCCAGGAATTCGCAACACCTCCTCTGGGCTGTCTGATCCCCACCCTAAGTCAGAGTTTGTGAGGTCTGTGTCTCCCTTCAGTGGGGTTCCATGTTTTTCTCCCATGGAGGGAATCTGCAGTGCAGGTCTCCAATCACAGTTGCTGGGTTGTGTCTCAGGCCCTCCCAGAATGAGCTCTGCGCCCCTGTATTTGTTGCCTGCTTTTGTCTCTGGATTCGGGGCTTGCAAGCCGCAGGCCTGGGCGCCCCATTGGGCACCACCCCCAGCCGCCCCTGACTGGCTTCGCCAGGTGCGCGCCTGGTCCAAGATTTCCAGACCTGGGTCTCCCGTTCAGTTCAATCTCCAATTCCTCCCGCTGGGATCGCCGGCCTCTGCAGACCAGTCCCCAAGTACACACCGACCTCCGGACTGCTGGGGATCAAGGCTCTCCCAACAGATGTGCGCGCCTGCTTTGGCAACTCTCACACCCCAATCCAGCTCCCTCCCACGGATCCTGGAACAAACTGGGAAGCTGCTGCTACTGATTCCACAGACCTCCGGGCTCCCCGCGAGTCCCTTCCCTCCGAAGCAGATTCCCTACCGGCTGATCTTTCAGTTTTATGCACAATCCTAGTCGCCACTCTTCCTGAAATAAATCTGGGCGATCTCTCCGCTCCTCAGAAAATCAGCCAGATATCCCACCAGTGGGCTGGAGGAAGCCGATCCCACTCCCTCCTACCCCGCCGCCATCTTTTTCTCCTATATTTCTTTATTTATAAAATTTAAACAAAATATCAGTAAGTGTTAACTGTTTCCCCTATCTGTTCTCCTCTTCTTCCACATTAAAAGAACTTTTAGCTGGGTGCATATCTGCCCCCCTAAAGACTGTATTTCCTAGTTTTTCTATCAGACAGGTGAGGTCATGTGACAGTTCTGTGACTAATAGAATGTGAGAAGAGCCCTGGCTTGTGTAGATTAGCAGATTGAGCATGGGCTGGGAACCAAAAGGTCCCGGTTTGACTCCCAGTCAGGGCACATGCCTGGGTTGCAGGCACGATCCCCAGTGAGGGCCATGTGAGAGGCAACCATACATTGCTGTTTCTCTCCCTCTCTTTCTCCCTCCCTTCCCCTCTCTCTAAAAATAAATAAAATCTAAAAAAAAGAATGTGAGAAGAAAGGATGTAATTATTTCCATGTTATATTCTTAAAGTGAATTAGTGTCTTGTTTTCCTGGTTTTCCTTAATCTATGATCTAAAATAAATTTATGATGGTTGAGCTAAGCATTAGTATGGATAGCAAGGTGGTTGCTGTTTGTTGAGGATAGAATAGCAACATAATAAAAGGAACCTAGGTCCCAGATCCTGTCAAACCAAATAACAGCCAGGACCAACTACTTAAACTGTTACATTAAAGGAAAAAATATTATTTTGGCATTTCTTTGCCCCAGAAACATAGTTTATATACCAAATAATAAAAAGTGCCTATTTTGTACCTGCTCTGAAATGTGGAAGATTTAACTCATTCCCACTACTACCTGTCACTCTTTCTCTTCTTTCCAATTTTTATAAATTATGTTTTAATTTGAATTGTTTTCCTTTCTGTTATTGCAAAACTAAGATATTTAATGATTGTTGCTTGATCCATCAACTTTAAATAGCATCTCTCAACTCCACACTACAGCAGATATGTTACCATCTTTCTACTGCTCTCTTCTAACATTCTTATTGTCAAGCTACATTCTATTTATAGTCTATTTTAATTATAATTGTATTCTGTGCTCTGTTGTAGATTGAGTGTAAAAATTGAAAACCAAGAGAAATACAGACCAATATCTCTCATGAACATATGTGAAAATACCCTCAACACATTATTAACAAATTGAATCCCATAATGTATTTTAAAAATTATATACCATAACCAACTAGGAATTCTTCATGATATACAAGGTTACTCTGACATTCTAGAATCAGTTAATACCTACCTTATCAAAAGACTAAAAAAGAAAAAATATCACATGATCACATCAATTGATGATGAAAAAGCATTTGACAAATTTCAACACCCATCCATTATATAGGAGGTCAGCCTGGAAAAAGTCCAGCCATTGCTAATATAACGAGAATGGTTTGTGCAGCATTAATGTAACCTGGCATCTAAAGAGTGTGTACTGGAATGCACACACGTGAACAATGACAACTTCCCTGTACTAGTAAGTGGAGACAGTAGACATAATTGAGTGAGAATGTGTACTGTGTGGTTGTTGCATTCAAAATGACTGTGAAACTGCATCAAATTTTATGTTAAGCTTAAACATTCCTCTGTGGAAACTATTCTGATGATTCAGAAAGCTTTTGGGGATGAGGCAATGAGTTCAGTGCAAATAAGATGTGGCACAAATGCTTCAAACATGGTCAAGAATCTGATGAAAGTGATCCACATTCTGGAAGACCTGCAACAAGCAGAACACCTGAGAATGTTGAACATGTATGGGCTGCAATCAACAAAAACTATCACCTGACAGTGTGAGAACTAGAAGCTGATCTGGGGAATCCAAAACACTACTGTGTCTGAGGTTTACAATGCAGGATCTTGGGATGAAAAGTGTCATGGGAAAATCCGTTCCATGGTGTCTGCCACCAGAGCAGAAAGAACATCATGCTGCAGTTGTTAATGACTTATTCAAACTGCTGCCAGTGAACCAGATTTCCCCAAGAAGGTCATAACCAGAGATGAATCATGGGTCCATGACTATGATCTGGAAACGAAGGCCCAGTCATCCCAATGGAAGACACCTGGTTCTCCAAGCCCAAAGAGGTGTGGCAAAGTTGCAGACCATGATCAAGACCATGTTAATGGTGTTTTTTGATTGGGAAGGTGTTGTCCATCACAAGTACATCCCTCCAAGCTGAACAATTAATGAGGAATACTACGTCAGTGTTCTTCGTGGTTGAGAAATTAGTAAAATGAAAACAGTCTTAGCTATGGGCAACTGGTGATTGGCAACTTCATCATGACAATGTGCCCAGTCATGCATCACGTCTCTTGCAGTTGTTTTTTGGTGAAATATCAAATCATGTGACTCATGTGACTCAGCCCCCCTACAGCACAGACTTGGTGCCTGTGGCCTCTGGCTTTTCCCAAAACTAAAAGCACCTTTGAAAGGGAAGAGATTTCAGAATGTTAAAGAGATTCAGGAGAATACTACAGGGCAACTGATGGAGATACCAACAAAAGATAGGAAGGAAGATGACTGGGATGTAGGTGGGAGCTGACCCCACTTGTTAGTGCACCCAACTCGGAAGCCTAGCCGATCTTCTGAAGAACAGAGTGAACAGCCAACAGAATCTCATCTGATATGAAGTTTGGAAGCCAAAGTGTGCAGAGAACGCTTAGAAATGGGCAGTAAGGAGATTTTGTAGGCTGATGAGAAGGTCCATGGGCCATGCGCCAGAGACCACAGCTGCTGTGGGAGCATTTGAGGAAAGCCAGGTCAGTGGTAGCCACTGAGCTGCTCCTTCCCCTCCCAGAGTGGGAAGTCTCAGACCTGTGCCAGCAGAGACAAGCACACATAAAATTGCTGAGGAGATAAAAAGGCAGTAAGTGACATACAGCCAGAAGTGTACCCAGCTGGGACAGAAAATAAGAAATTGGGGTGCTGGGTGACACCTGGAGCTGGGAGAAGAGAGGGGAAGAAATTGGCCATGATGCAGATAGACTCTGGACTGGTCAGAGAGTTGGACTGTGTGGAAACCTGGGTGCTTGTTAGGAGTGGCAGGCATCACCCAAGGGGACATATCTCAAAAAAAAAAAAAAAGAATTCAGCTGCTGTGCAGGGACTTTGCAAGCACAGGGACCTCGCTGGAGCAGGGGCCAGGCCAACAAAGCAGGGGCGACGCAATTTGCTACCACTCACTGCACCTCATGGATGGATCAAAGGGTGGGTCGCATACCCAGGTAGATTATCAGCACAGCCTGATATGTAAATGAGATCAGTGGAAGGTGCAGGCCGCAGAGCACTTTGAGGGCCTGTGCTGGAAACTGGGCAGCTGTGATTGTTGTAGCCCAGACTGAGCCCCCATCCTTGCAGAACAATGGAAAAGGAAAATAAGGGAACCCAGTCCCCATTTTCCAGTAGGATCCAGGAAGACCTGAAAAACAGGTTTGGCAGGCCTAAAATCAGCAGGAGGCTTTTTTCCCCCCAAGAGTAAGACAATAGGACCTGTAGCTGTAAGAAAACCAGAGAGGATCCAGACAGAAAAAGTCAGAAGGCAAACACCTGAGCTCAGACAAATTTCACTTTGCTATCTTTCAGAACTGGCATTTTTTTATTTTTCTTTGCGTTTATTGAGTTTTTTCTGTTTTGTTTGTTTTTATTGTTTGACTTGACTTTTTATTCTCCCTTTCATATTGCATTTTAATTTTTCTTCGTTCACTTCACTCATACTTCAAATAATACACTACTCTTCATCTTTTACTTTATATTCTTTTAATTCAGATTGTATATTTCTTAATATAATATTGTTATTCCAAATTCCACACAGCACCCTTCCCTGGTCTTAATCCATTTCATCTTAATCATTTTTTTTGTTGTCTTCTGAAAACATTTTTTTTTAAAAAAAGATTTTATTTATTCATTTTTATAGAGAGGGGAAGGGAAGAAGAAAGAGACGGGTAGAAACATCAAAGTATGGTTGCCTCTTGCACACCCCCTACTGGGGACCTGGCCCACAACCTAGGCATGTGACCTTACTAAGAATTGAACTGGCGCCCTGGCTGGTGTGGCTCAGTGGATTGAGTGCAGGCTGCGAACCAAAGGTTCGCCGGTTCGATTCCCAGTCAGGGCACATACCTGGGTTGCAGGCCGGGTCCCCACTGGGGGCCACTTGAGAGGCAACCACACATAGATGTTTCTCTCCCTCTCTTTCTCCCTCCCTTCCCCTCTCTCTAAAAATAAATAAATACAATTAAAAAAAAGAATCGAACTGGTGACCGTTTGGTTCACAGGCCAGCACTCAGTCCACTGAGACACACCAGCCAGGGCAACATTTTCTTTATGTTTAATTATATTTTATTGTATCGATCATGGTGTACCATTGCCCTGATTTTTCCCCTCTGCTCCCCTCCACCCAGCATCCTCCACTCCCTCAGGCAATCTCCACACCATTGTTCATGGCCCAAACTCTACTTCTTTCTGTAAGTAATAATAAGTTATTTAATCAAAATCCTTGACTTTTATTCATTTTTTTACTTCCACTCTCCATAACTCTTGTTTCTGGAGAACTGCACTGAGCAAGAGAATCCTCTCCCCTACTGGAACTTTAGTTTACAGATGCTCTGAGCTTTGGTTCACTCTGCTCAGGATCATCTGTTAATATGGCCCCCTGAACGTTCCATCCTCCCAAAATTCAACACAATCTTTGTCCACTAATAGCTCATCTCTGTCCAAATATCCTCCATATTTTCATTACTTTTTCCCATTCTTTTTACATTTTCATTCATTTCAAAAGATTTGAGGGAAGGAGAGAAGAGGTGAAAATGTCTTTTATTTAAAATCAGAAATAACAAATTTCTGCTTTTAAGAGTTTTGTTAGTATAATCATGCATTAATATTCAGTCACATAATCTATGGTCTTCAAATATTTCAGAAAACAGAATTGAAGAATGAATTTATTAATTGTGTTACAGTAAATGAACAGACTAAAGCTCTTTCATTATATTAGATCTAGGTAATAAGTATTATAATATCATTCACATAAATCTTACTATCTTACAATATATTTGAAGCTTTATGTCATACATCATTTAAATATTGTATTCTTACATCACTTTTTGAAATAGCTTTCCAAGAGTAAATAATAATTTTTCTACATAACAACCTCCACAAAATCTCCAAGATAGTAGTACAAGCTAAAAACTAGACCAAACACTAAAAGTATCAGAGGCATTTTCCCTAACATTTACCTCATTAACTTTAAATTGAGGAATAAATTCATTGAGGAATATATTGATCTAGAAACCTCAGTGTATAACTATTAAATATGCTTCTCTAGACACATTAATTGGCAAGGTTAGACCTCTGAACTGAAATATCAAACACAAAAAGAAATATTTAAAGTGTAATTACCATACACTTGGTGAAGAAGGGAACAGGCAATTTGTTTTCTCTGTTTCTTGGACTTGAGTAAGACAAAGGAGTAAAAGTAGCCCATTCTCCACAGTTGAAGAATTCCATCAAAAGGCAGGATATTTTTCAAAGCCTCTGGCTGAATTCAGTGAAATGCCCATGTGTGTCTTTATGATGCCATATATACTATCTTTACTTTGAATGATGATTGTAATACTTTATATAGGTTAAGTTTAGTTTCTGGCCTGAAAGCCAATTATCTGGAGAGTGATTCTTTAACAGTATGCATGTTAAGAAAGAAGCAAGACATTAAATCCCATATATCACTAAAAATTACTGAAATATGACTTTTACATTAATGTGGATAGTGGAGGAAGGAAGATGGATCTTTGAAAATGTCATAGTTCAGGTGAATATAGTTAAATTCTAACAATAATGAGTGACACTGAACCACTTAAAAGTACAGGGAAAGAGCTAAAATCTGAACATCCCAAGGTATAATTTTAAGAACATCTTGGGTGCATTGCAAGCATTCTCTTCTTATCTAACAAATGGAGAGGAAGCCTAAAGATTGGCCACGTTAACCTTTTCTGCAAGCAATGTATTTGCTTTGATTTGTGTCTCATTGTAATGTTTCCTGGCTCTGGATGATGGTTTTAATTTTTAACATATTGACATACCTACAGGAAGAAGGCATTGTTTTTTTTAACTTATCTTATTTCTTATAAATGTACAGCAATTACCAGTAAAATGAATCAATTCATCATACTTTTATATGGAATTAACTAAACACTATAAAAAACTACAGATCCATTTCCATTATTGAAAGAAAATCTAATTCTACCTGACATATTCCAATCATATTCTCTTTGGGGGTCTGCTAAGTAATATTTAGTGGGGGAGCAATTATTCTTGATGTTAATGGCCAAAACAATTCCAATAGCCACTCAAGATAGCAAATGCATCAGTATATACGTTATATATAAAATTTCCTGCTATTATTATAGCTTCATTAATCACCCACTATGTAAATAAGGTTGATATCATAAAAAGCAAAGAGAGACTTATATTTAGCCTAGACAAACAGAGCTCTGTGAAAGAAGGTAACAAGTATTAAATATCATCTGTCAGGTAGAGAAAAAGACCCCATTTGTAGAATCACAATCTTCTTTCATCATGGGTGAAATTAAATGCAATGATTTGAGACATAAAAATTTAGGTGAGATGTAATTCAATTCCATGGTATTTAGTAAAGCCTATGTATGATTTAAAAAGATAAGTTACAAAAGCACTTCGACAACAGAGTTAAGTATGAAGGAATAGAAAAAAGTATCATTGCCACAGTTAAATAAAAGAAAGTTGTGTGTTTGTGTGTGTGTGTGTATTTACTAAGAAGTTGTCAGAAGTTTACACAGGAAACAGCCTATCAGTGTCCATCAGTAGATGAGTGGATAAAAAAGCTGTGGTACATTTACACAATGTAATACTGCACAGCATGGGAGGACCTGGAGAAAGTTATGCTAAGTGAAACTAAGCCAGTCAGTGAAAGAAAAATACCACATGAGCTCACTTATATGTGGAATATAATGAACACAAGAAACCAATAAACAAAATAGTAATGGAAGCTTAGATACATAAAACAGATTGACAGCTGCCAGAAAGGAGGGGGCGATGGGGCAAAAGATGGCGAAGGGTTTAACCAAAGAACATCTACACACCCATGGACACAGACAACAATATGGGGATGAGGAGACGGTGGGGCTGGGGGAGGTGGGGTGAGGGAGAAAAACGCTGGAACAACTGTAATAGCATAAAACCGCAAAATAAATGAAGTGTATAGAATGGGCAATAAAAGATTACACAATTATCTGAATATAGGAGATGAATAAAATTTACATTAGTGAAGAAGAAAACAAACAATCTAGAAAGAATGAACATAACTTTACAAATGATAGAGATATAAGATTGATACCAACCTAAATGGGGATATTTCTTGGGATATAATGGAAGACATGAGATTGTAATAAAGCTTACCATTATTTCTAAGGGTCTTTATCGTATATGAAAACATATTCATATAATTAATCTCATTACTACAATTATTATGCTTACTTGGTAAATAAGGTAAAGGCATTTCAGAGAAGAGAAATTGCTTGGCTGTGGCCTCATGGTTAGAATGGGGAGAATTAATATTCAAACTTATTCTTCTCTAACTGTATATGGCCCTATTATGGAAGCTTTGAAAGCCAGGGAGAGGAATTTCATTCTGCAAACCTGGATGTCTTGTCACAAATATAAGATGGTTAGGGAGAAAAATGAAGATTTTATTGATATCAGTGAGTGCATCCTATCTCCATGCCTAAAAATATTTAACTATTAGCCAAGTTTCTTAATTGAGTTAACTTTTAGAAGTCAGATTCTTGGAAAACTAAACCTTTTGAATATTGCACTAATGTTTTCTCTAAAATCTCACTCTTCCTATTTAATTCAATCTAATTAATTTTATAACATTGCTATCTTGTTGGACATTGAGACACCCGGAATTACCCTGATATTCTCTTTTCTTTTCCTAACTCATCAATTTCATATAAATCTCATTGTCTACCACATTAAGATATGCATGAGCCATGCATATCAGATTTGTAGCTATTATAATAATCCAGACTCTCAGAAATGTGTGCTCAGAATATTCTACTGGATTCTTTCTTTTTAAATAATTAAATCTTTTCATTGACACTGTGTTATACTAAATAATAGTAATGATATAATAATAGAATTCTATAACTCAATACTACTTATAAATTTCCAGTGAATAAATAGTTTATTGCAGTGGATAATAACATGGTTATTTGGTCAGAAATACCTGTGATAAAGTCTTTGCACTGCCATTTATTAGCTATATGATCTTGGGAAGTTACTGAACCTTTCTGAAATGCATCTTCATCATTAATGCAGTCAAAGTATTAATATTTTACATGCTGGACTGCTGGGTGGATTAATTGACATAATGAAGGTAGAGCACCTACCATAAAATTATTGTATTAAACTTTCAAATGACACACGGAATCGAATCTGATTTACACAAAATTATGAATAGGCTGTGTGTTATCATCATATCAGCTTGAAAGATGAAGAATAAGAAAGGCAGAGATGCTTAGTGTCTTGACAAAAGTCATTTTGAAAACCTCCAATAATGGGATAGAACTAGAAAGTAATCTTTTGTGTAAAAACCCTAATATGTAGGGAAGAGGAGTAATTGTAAAGAGCTATATACAAAGAAGACTTTATCATTGTTTCAAAGATGACAATCCTCACTAAATACTTAGTAAGCACAGCACTGTTTTAAGTGGCCTATAACCATATGCTATTTAATCTTCTCAATGACTCTAGGTTTGGGACTATTAGTTTCCCCATAATGAACTGAGGTTCAGAAATAATGAATAATTTTTTCCAATGCCATGCAACTATTACATGGCAGAAAAGAGACTTGAACCCAGCTGTATCTTAACTATTTAACACTGACAGATACCAAAAAAGGAAGTGTCTTGACAATGTGTTGCCACATGCTTGGAATACAAACTCACATCCTGAATTGTTTCATCAAAATTGCCTGTAAACTGTTGAGGCAATAATCCAAAATAAGAATATAGTAACACACTGTGGCCATAATAATTTAAAAGAAGTCCCTGGAAGAAGTTGTTTATATCCAAAAGTCCACAAATAAAGAAATCTTTGTCCTTCAATTGTTTCTGATTACATGGACAAACTAATAGATAAGATGTTTTCTACACACATCCCTCACATGCTTAGACAAATTTAATGGATATTTCTTCAAATGATGTTATTTTACCCAAAGGAAAAAACTCCAAAGTAATGACTCATTTGTCATTGTCCAAAATTCCCTTAACATGTAGATAAATAGCTCCCCACATGTAGTGTTTCCCCACCTGTGTTACTGCTATAATCTTAAAGACCCGCACAAAGAGGTGCACCCATCAGTGTCCTTAAATCACATCCCTTATTAAGACAAGGAATTTTAGCTAAGATGGTATCCCATTAAATTTTCCTTCCACACTTGGAAAGTGAACATGGCGTAAGTAGTTCATTCCTTAAATTTCTGTGCATGTATGATTTTATAAGAGGGTTGTTTTTATACTAACTGTATCTATATCTTGGACAAAGCATCCAAAAACAAGTTATTATTTGCCACTAAAAGAGCCTGATGACTTGGACAAAGTACTCCATCTCAAATGGTACTTGCCTCCACAATGTCACTATAAAGAACTATGGCAAGGTCCAGGGAGCACTTTGTCCCCAAACTGTACCTATATACATGATGTGACTTGAAACCCTAAATAAGGATTTATTTGTTGTCAAATATTTTATGTAATGTGGTAAAATGACCACAAATAAAAACAAGATTGTCCTGATGTTAGTTCAATCATTGGAAAACCACTTGAAATCTGAAACTGTGGGTTCTAAACATGTGGTCACAGTCTGTCCAAAAATCACCAAGTAATTAAAATATACCTCCCCAGAACATCCCTGTTCAAATGGAGAATCACTCTAAATCAGTATATTGGTGTGCCCAGGAAGTATCCAGCCATGTACTATGAAAAACAGTCTTTTATTGAAGATACAAGATACAAAAAAATTGTAAATAGGGTGATGATGCCTCAGTCCTGTTCAAAGTCATCACCTGGAAACTTCACACAGTTCTCTTCATGTCTCCTCCACTGTTGAAAACACTGCAAAATCCTTTGTTGGACTCTCCATCAGCTGCTCCATAGTATTTTCCTGAATCTCATTGACATTCTGAAACCTCTTCCCTTTCACAGGTGATTTTAGTTTTGGGAAAAGCCAGAAGTCACAGGATGCCAAATCTTGGCTGTAGGGGTGCTGAGTCACCTGGGTGATTTGATGTTTCACAAAAATACTCTGCATGAGACTTGATGAGTGAGCGGGTACATTTTTGTGATGAAGCTGCCAATCACCAGTTGCCAATAGCTGTGGCCGTTTTCATCATATTGCATCTCTCAACTGACAAAGAACATTGAGGTAGTACTCCTTATTAATTGTTTGGCCTGGAGGGGCGTATTCGTGATGGACAACACCTTCCCAATCAAGAAACACAGTTAACATGTTCTTTTTTTTTAATTATTTTATTGTTGTTCAATTACAGTTGTCCGCATTTACCCTCCCCCCACCCCACCCCAGTCAAACCCACCTCCCTCCC
>PVJI01031185.1:0-13369 GCA_004026765.1 Micronycteris hirsuta
TTAATAACCTCAGGACTATTTAACGAGAGGTGAAGAGTTACTCACAATGTGGCTGGGCTGATGGTGGGCTGCCTCCCTCTACCCCTCTCCTGTAAACCCTTCTTCCCCACTTAGTCTTTGCATCACACTTGACTTTCATATCCTATCCTTCCCACTCCAGCCCAGCCTCCCTTTCTTAGAGTTCCTAGAGGTTTGGCATCCAGACCAACTACTTGACTCCAACTAATTGCCTTGCCAATTAGTGGATATAATTCTGTTGTATGTAATTTCTCTTCTTTTCAACCAGATGATAAACTCTTCAGTGTCAGGGGTTGGTATCATTTTTCTTTCATTCACATTTTTATTTTAAAGATTTTATTTATTTATTTTTAGAGAGAGGGGAAGGGAGGGAGACAGAGAGGGAGAGAAACAGCAATGTACGGTTGCTTCTCACATGGCCCCCACTGGGGACCTGGCCTGCAACCCAGGCATGTGCCCTGACTGGGAATCGAACCCGGACCCTTTGGTTCCCAGCCCGCGCTCAATCCACTGAGCTATACCAGCCAGGGCTTTCATTCACATTTTATGTCTGAGTCATGATGCTTTGCAACTATTAGGGACTTCAATAGAATTCATTCATCTTCCCATTTGACCTACATCCCACATCAGCATTCAAAGGTGGAGGTGGAGACAGTGTACATTTCCAGTGAGAATAAAGCCGTCAGGCTGTGTGGTCATGGCCATTGCTTTTGTGATCAGGAAGGGGGCCCCAGTCTCCACTCTTCCTCTGTGTTACCTGGGTGTGATTTTTTCATGACTGCCCTGAGCCTCACTGTTCCTATTTAGAAGGGAGGAGATTGTTTCAGATGACCTGTAAAGGTCTCTTCCAACACTAAAATTTTGTCCATAAACACTTGTATTTCCTTTCTTTGTAAAAAAGAAATGCTGTTATGGAATTTAAGCACCTCAAAATTGCAGTACTGAGGTCCCAGCATCCCCTACTCTGCTCACCGATTGAAGGCTCAGCCTTCCCCTTCACTCTAAGGCCAAAAGGCCTGGTTTCCGGAACTGAAATTTTCCTCCTTCAAAATTCCATCATTTGGTTTTTAATTCTGCCTTTTGAAGTCACATGTTCAATGGAACCTGTCTCTCATATAACTCTTCAGATGCTGGAAAATGAAGGTGACACCCCACTCCACTTCCCTGCTTACTGTTCCAGTGCTCGCTCTCTACTCTTCCAGGCTCCCAGTACACGAGGTCCCATGTCTGGGCAAGCCTCAGCCATCAGAGCTGGCTCTGGTGCCCCAGGTGGCTGTGCTCCAGCAAGTGCACAGAACAATGGGACTATTATCACCCTTGTAATGGACACTATACTTTTATTAATGCAGCTTAAAACTACAGTAGCTTCGTTTGGCAGCCATGACCCATTTTTAGCTACAAGTAAACATATGGTTATCTAAAACCCCATGTCCTCTTCAGAGAAAAAGGTGAGTTATGTTTCCTCTGTTCTCTGAAAAGGCATTGTTTCTTTCTCATTTAATTTTTTACATTAAATCAAATTTACTAGCTTCTATTGATTATTTGATTTAAAGGATGGTTCTTTTGTAATAGAAAATTTTGTTAAGAATTTGTTTATACTTTTGAATATTGTGTTGCTTGAGTAATATTTTAACTTAATAAACCCTAAGAATCCTGAATCACCAATTCAAAAGAACTTAAGCACCCCTATGTTCATAGCAGCACTATCTATAATACCCAAGTGCTGGAAACAGACTAAGTGCCCATCAGTAAATGAGTGGTACATTTACACAATGGAATACTATGCAGCAGAAAGAAAAAAGGAGTCCCTACCTTTTGCAACAGCATGGATGGAACTAGAGAATATTGTGTTAAGTGAAATAAGCCAGTCAGTAAAAAACAAATACCATGTGATCTCACCTATAAGAGGAATCTAATGAACACAATAAACTAATGAACAAAATAGAACCAGAGGCATGGAAACATGGAACAGACTGGCAGCAATGAGAGGGGAGGGGAAAGGGGGATAATGGTGGAGAGAAGGGGAAGGGACTAGTCAAAGAACATGTATGAATGACCCGTGGACATGGACAATGGTGTGGGGATTGACTGTGGGAGTAGAGGGTGGGCTGGGTGGAGGAGGGCCAATGGGGAATAATTGGGATAAGTATAATAGAATAACAATAAAAAATTTAAAAAATAAAATATATTCCCCCAAAGCCCTTTTTAGTACTTCTTTTTTAAAAAAACAATGTATATCTTATGTGGAAAGTGGGAATTATAATCTTTGGAACTCAGAATTAAAGGTGGATCTATATTCTATTCACCCATTTCTCATTCTCCAGTGTATAGATTTTCCCAAATATATCTGACTGTGGTTTCAGAAAAACCAGGATAATTTGAACAAAGGAACTATGAGTAATGAAATGATATTGATTGGATTGAGCACTCAGCTGCTTTTTGGGTTGCTTAATTGGAAACAAAATTAATTATGAGCTTTGCAGATGAAGTTTTGCAGTTATTGAATTTGCAGACATTTTCAAATCCACCTGTACTCTTCGGTAAATTTCTTGTTTGGGATTTGTCGGGATTTAAGTGGCAACAAATCACCCCAGTACTTCATTATCAATCCTTGGCTAGAATGAATTTTGGGACCCTTGCCAGTCCTTCTTACTCCAGTTTGCTAGTTGAAGTCCTTAAGATCACAGATGTGTTGGTGTTGTTCATAAGGAAAAGGCTTGAGGTGCAGGGAGTTCAACCAGGAGAACCTGGAATAATTTAAAACCATGTGCCAGTGAACAATTCAACTACCCAATAATTGGCTTTAGATGTGTTTTTCTTTAAACCCAATCATATGTATTTTTCTTCATAGAAGGGGAAATTAACCTAGAAAAAGCCTTTTAAGAACACTTTTAAAATCACGTGGTCACCCGGATTAAAACCACCCAGTGTTCTTCCTAGCACAAAGTGATCTTTTTTCTGACACCCGTAACTTTGCACTATAGTGCTATATTTTGAAATAGGAAACGTCAACTCAGCTGTTCCTAAAATACTTGTGTGTATGTGTGACTTTTTGCTTCTTGTTTGCACCTTTTTAAGAATAAAATATATTTTTCCTGTAAGTGGATTACATGTGTAGTCATGGCAGAAAATTATAAAAGTAAATAAAAATATAAAAATATAAAAAAAGAAAAAGAATCTCAACATCCTCAGCAATATTACTGTGTATCTCCTTATGACTTTTTTGAATTCATAAATATGACTATGTAGGATAATTTTAAAACAAAAATGACATATTATGTATATAATTTTGTAAACTTTTTTCTCTTAAAATTATAAAGGAGCAATTGCACATATCATTTATTATTTTTTAAGTACCCAATCTTTAATGGCTATACAATTTTCATATACATATATATTTCTCCTAATTTAGTATATTTATGTGGCTTCAAATCTTTTGCAATAATAAGGCTGTGAAGAATGTGCATACATCTTTGACCACATAACTGATTATTTAGGATAAATTACTAGAAGCAGGACAATTAACTTTAAAGTAATTAACAACTTTTAGGGCTCTTGATGTATATGAACCAATTTTAAGGAAATTTTTTCCAGGGAGACTCATTTCAAGAATGAATGAGGACATGCAGATGGCCAATAGACATATGAAGAGATGCTCAACATCACTCATCACCAGAGAAATGCAAATTAAAACCACAGTGAGACATCACCTCACACCTGTCAGATGGCTGTCATCAATATATCAATAAAAAAGTGCTGGTGAGGGTGCAGAGAAAAGGGAACCCTAGGGCACTGTCGGTGGGAATGCAGATTGATGCAGCCACTATGGAAAACAGTATGGAGGGGCCTCAAAAAATTAAAAATGGAACTTCCATATGACCCCATGATTTTACCTCTGAATCTATCTGAAGAAACCCACAACACTAATTCAAAAGAATATAGGCACCCCTATGTTCATTGCAGCATTATTTACTATAGCCAAGATATGGAAGCAGCCCAAGTAGCCATCAATAGACAAGTGGATAAAAAAGTAGTGGTATACATATACACTGGAATAATACTCAGCCATAACAACCAGTGAAATCTAATCATTTGTGACAGCATAGATGGACATAGAGGGTATTATGTTAAGTGAAATAAGTTAGACAGAGAAAGATAACTACCATATGATTTCATGTGTAATCTAATGAACAAAATAAACAAACAAAATTGAAACAGATTCATAGATGCAGAGAACAGGCTGATGTTGCCAGAGGGGAGGGAGTGGTGCGGGGTTGGGTGAAAAAGGTGAAGGGATTGAGAAGTAAAAATTGAGACTTATGGGTAGTCATGGGAATATACATTACAGCTTAGGGAATATAGTCAATAACATTGTAATAACTTCATATGGGCCAGGTGGGTACTGGAAATATTGGGGGGAACACTTTATGAAGTATATAACTGTTTAACTGTTGGGAACCATCCTGCCTGGTTTCAGAAGCTGTAACCCCACGAACAGGTGAAAAGGCCCCATGGCTAGGGGACCTTGGAACCATAAGCCACTAAGGAGACAAAACTTATCTTCCCAGCAGGGGCACATCCTCTGCCCCTTTACTTCACTCTGCTTGGCCCCGGGAGGATGGCTGGATAGTCAATGATGGGTAAGAGTCCTCAAGAAAGGAACAACCTAAGACAGACACAGTCACGAAGGGGCCACCAGGGAAGGACTTAGAGGATTGTGGAGAAGGGACAAAAAGCCCTCATAGGGTTTTATCGTATCATAGCCTGAGTCCCCATTGTATCTGTAAAAAGTCTCCTAATCTCTTGGCTCTCTTGCTTCCCCCACCTGATTCAGGCCTGAAACAGTGCCAGAGGGGAGTGCCACCCTGTGCCTGAACTGATGGATCCCAGTGGGGTGTGATCCGTAAGAAAGAATGCATAAAGTCTTGTGAGACCTGCTTTGCTAAGAATGTCCTCAATTTAAATGTTAAGGGCCCAAGCACAAAATAAGTTTGTTTCCCAAGGTTTTACAGCCAACTGGTGTGACCCTGTCTATCAGACCCTGACTCAGAAGGACCCCCATGATCTCAGAAATGTTATCTGTGAACTATACCTCCTTTCTTTGATATGCATCCTTATGCAAGCTAAATTCAATAAAAGCCCATTGAGAGAGAAACTAAACACCTTTCTCCTCTGAGAGACTGGTCAGCCTTCTTCTCCAAGTAAGGCTATCTTGATAGCCTTACTCTCATCCACAGCAGCCAGGGGAGCTCTGCAGGTGAAGCCCTCCCCCACCCCACCACTCCCACATCTAACCGCTGAAACTAATACAAAATAATTTGAATGTAAACTGTAATTGAAAAAAACAAATTTAAATTAAAACAAAAAGAAATCTAAGCACTGAATATTTGAAGAAAAAAAATAAGTGAATGGGTGTGGCCCTCACATATAATCTGTTGTAGCACTGAGTCTTATTTTATTTTTCATATGCTAATTTTATATAGAATAGTAAATTAAAGTTTTAATTTGCATATCATTGATAACTAGTTCTGATAAACTTTTTATGTATTATGTATGTAGGCTTCTTGTATAAAATGACTCTTCTTGTCACTTTGCATATGTTATGAATTTTTTTAAAACTTAACCTCCTTTTAAGAGATCTTAACAGTTGACCTTTTAGAAAATGACTTGGGATTGTGTCTGTTTATAATGTATTGTACTTGTAAATGTAAGTTAGTTTGGGTTATGGAGGGTCAGGCTAGTGATTCTCTCCAAAGAATTCATCTTACTTTTCATTCAAGTAACCATTCTCTTTCCTTTTATATTCATCTTTTATTTGTTTAGATGATGTTAAAACAAATTATACAATGTTCAGAACAAGTTATACAATGTTCAGAACAAGTTTGAGAACAAGCACAGGTGGCTTATGGGGCACCTATGATCCAACTAACAGGGTCAGGCATACTTGGGTATACTCGAGGGCCTTCAAGCTGTAAGCAGCCTGCAGTGACCTGGGCCCCCATCAGCGTAGTTTACAGGAAATGGAGAGTGAGTGCTGATCCAGCCAGCCAACCTGTGAAGTACAGATGGGCTAAAGGGTCTCCTATATTTCACATGTGAAGAGGAAATGGATCCCAGGTTTCTCTTTGTCTTTTTTTTTTTCCTTTTAATTCTCTGGTTCACCTCTAAGCATTAAGAAGGTGATTAATTCACACGCCCTTTTATTTTCTTATCAGCTCTTTGATGCCATCATCCAGAAAGACTTCTTCCAATTTTTGACAGCCATTATTAGTAAATTCTAATAATGGCATGCAGCAAACTCATGAAGTTCTATTGCATGAATAAGTAAACAAATGAATAAATGGATGAGCTGCTAAATATGTTAATCATAAAAATCACAGCAATCACCACCCCAAGTCTGATTTTCAGGCTAGAACAAGGGAAAAATTATCCTTAAAGAAGATTAATATATTTCTCAGAGACTCCTTGATAGTCTATGGAACGATGATGGAGGAGTTTCCTCCAGGAAGGGCCATGAAATAATAGCCCTGTCACTGCAGCACTTGGTGATTGAAAGAGGCACATCGTTGATGGTCCATATTTTGGGTTGTAGGTTCATGTACTTTTGACATGAAGAGGACTTCGTATACCAGGGCATATTTAAAAAACCACAGGCAAAGCAAATACCTCCCAAGCACAACATGTTACCAGGTATTTATCAAACTCTCCCAGCCTGTTGGCAATCAGGGGGAATATGCACCTCCTGGAATAATTGTGGGTGTTGGGGGGTACAGTTTTACTTAACACTCTACCTTCTAAAATGGTTTACTCTGTGAAAAATCAACTTTTAGCAACTATCAGGGAAGGTGTTACATGTACTCTGTGACAAGTGGTTACATCACAAAGCATAAGTATTAGAAAGTCAACAGAAAGTTTTCAAGCAAAAAATCACAACAGCAGGTGTTACTTGTTTAGCAAAGTACACTTTATTGGTCTCTGAAATCTTGCTTCCCCTACACTTGCCACTTCTTTCTAGGTTCCTATGGACACCCAAATGATCTCACTAATAAATGGAGGGAGGCATGAGGCATCGATGTTTAAAGCTGCTAGAGCTAGACAGCTCATTGGCTTACTTCAGTTCACGTAATAGAAAAAGTCTGAATAATAAGGAGATGCCTCAGCTGTCAAAGAGCATAAGCTTGGCACTCAGGACTGCACTTCAACTTTAATGTGCGCAAGAATCACCTGAGGCTTTTATAAAAAGACCGATGTTGATTCAGTAGTTCTGCAGTGTGGCCAGACACTCAGCACTTCTGGAAGCTCCCAGGCAATGCTCATGCTGCTGGTTTGTAGACCATTCTATGAGCAGCAAGACTCTAGGGATGTATCTTTACTCATCTTCAAGGAGCAGTAGTACAGACTCTATATTCAGAGAGGTTGTCCAGGAGCATATCTCTTGCTGAGATGGCTAAAATATGTGTGGAGGCTAATATCTTCTGAGAAGGGGAGGGAATTAAAGTAAAACTAGCTGCACTAATAGGCCAAGCCTGAACCTTGGTGGATTAACACAACGAAGTTTGTTTTCTTAACAGGTACAGTCCAGTCAACAGTGGTGTGGCATTTGGGTCCATGAAATCTTACAGGGATTCAGGCTGATGGAGACCCTGCCACCTTCCACACCAACATTTCAAGTAGCTCTGGGTTTTCATCATTAGTGACAGATGGGGGGAAAGAGCCAGGACAAACACAACAGTTGGCCCAGTAGTGACACACCTGACTTCTGCTCATTCCATTGGCGAGAATGAGTTCCACAGCCTCCCCTAGATGTAAAGAAACTGGGAAGCTAGAAATTGTATTCCCTGGCTGGGCAGTGACTTCCCAGGAGCACCTCTAGAATGGGAGTGAAGCTGGGGGCTGTCCCAGCATCATGTGAGAACACCATTCACTGCATCTTCCATTGTAATGTAGTGAGTTGTTGCCTTCCACTGCCTGTTTCTCCATCTGACACCATTTGATCCTGGGAGAATCAGACCATTCCAACCATAATAAATTAGTCCTAAATGCCAGCAGTTAGGTGGTGAATGTTTGGTATAGTGGATTTAACCTAACATGGCATAGTCGAGTAAGCACTCATAAATACTGTACAGAGGAGTGACTACATTATAAATGTTTATGGGACCCCTTCCCTTTTCTAACCTCACGAAGTGGGAGAAAAGAGGCAAGGAGGAAGTTCATTGTTTTCCAGGGATCCCCAGATCCATGGGTAGCAGGGAGGATATTATTATATCACATTTTTCTCTTGTTTGTTCTTTTACATGAACAAAATCCAACTTCGAGAATTTCCTGTTTACTTGAAACTTTTATGGCTGGCTGAAGTTGCTCTCCCTTGTGGGTGTGATTTCATCTTGGTTTAGAGGTGGGGATCTCTGGTTTTTACCTCCCCTGAGATGACTCACCTATCTCTAGATTATCACTGCAAAGCATAAGTCAAAGGCTTTCCTGGCAACAACAAAAGTAATACCCTTTAAGAAGCAGAGAATTGTGTAAATTTATCTTATCCACTTAGCCCTGATTTTTTAAAATAATGAATTTATAGATTGGATAGACTCTTGTACCACAGGGACAGCAGGACATGAGCATGAACTGCTTTTGGGTGCCCTTTGGGGTTCCAGAGTGGCACAGAGGATGAAATCAGGGTGCACACAGGTGTAGAAGAAAGGGTCATGCCCACTCTGCTGCATGTTCATTCTTCTATCTAATAAAGAGAGCGGGCGTGTCCCTGAGCTGTGGACAGGAAACAGTGGGTGGGCAGGAGAGCAAATTTGTTGGATTGTCACTGAGGCTGGAGAGGCAAGGGGCCAGTCAGTGAGTGGGCAGACACAGCCCTCTGAGGACCAGAGATGAATCTTCTCCCGGTGGACAAATTCTGAGGGACCCCAAGTTCTAATTTAGATGACAATTTGGCTAAAATGATTATATGAGTAATAAATTGTCTCTTTTTCAATATCATGTCTCATAGTTTTGCTCCAAAGCAGAGTTTCCATAAAAACCATCAAGAGTGCCTGGCTGGTGTAGCTCAGTGGATTGAGCGCGGGCTGGGAACCAAGCGGTCCTGGTGCGATTCCCAGTCAGGGCACATGCCTGGGTTGCGGGCCAGGTCCCCAGTGAGGGCCATGTGAGAGGCAACCATACATTGCTGTTTCTCTCCCTCTCTTTCTCCCTCCCTTCCCCTCTCTCTAAAAATAAATAAAAATAAAATCTTAAAAAAAATAATGTTTACATTATAAGAAAAAAAACATCAAGAGTGTAAAACTAGCAGTCTTCCTCACATTGAAGTGTGGCTAGAGGCTAGAGGTCATGTGCCACTTAACAATGTACACATTGTTAAGAAATTTGTTTAAGATTCATTTTTGAGTTTCACGAACTGAGTTCAGAGTAGTAAAAATATTTACAAGGAGCCAAAATGATGCTAAGTTTGGGGTCATCAGAAGCAGATTCTGAGATAGGAAATCAAAAGGATTTCTTAGGAAGCATTCACAGAAAACCCGTAGTTGAGGAGTGGGGAGGGGAGGGGCGAAAGCCAGAAGAAAACAAACGCCTTTCAATCTGATCTGTTTTTCCGTTTTTCTTTAGTATTGCTTTTTCAAAAGTCTTTCACACATGAGAGAATTTTACAGAGAGGAGTTACTCAAGGTCATACACTATTTATGAGTGAGGAGAGGTCAGAACCCCGTCACCTGAGCATTATTTCAGGTTGGATGTGGGGAACAGAGGTGTACTACCCACCAAAGTCCCATGGAGAGAGCAACATCGGCTAAACCCCGCGGAGAACTCAGGACAGTAAGGGTTCTAACTCCAAGCTGCTCTGATCAGAGGATAAGGATGCTCCAGAGTTCATACCCTCACGCTGTCAGCCATTGACTAAGCGTGGGCCTTCAGGGCAGCCCTCCTGGCAGGGACTGCGGAAGGCCTGTGGGGAGCCGAGATTGAGGGGACAAGGCAGGAGCACTCACAGTATCTCCTACAGATGACATTTCAAGATAAGGCAAAATCATGTCTCAGTGTCCTCAACAATATTCTGAGCTGGCTCATGATGGTGCTTCTTCATTTGCTGTCGTTCATTCATGATGGCTGTAACTTCCTCCACCTTCCCTCCTTCTATCATTTCTATTCACCCAGGGCCCAAGTTAGGGGACCAAAAGAAGTGAAATACTTGCCACCTTCAGCATCTCCCCTGAAAATTGCCATCTCAGATTCGGCAGCCACACTGTCATTAGTTATAGTACCCTCCCCCAGTCCCCTAGGGAAGGAGGAGGAAAGCACATGGGGGCAGGGTGGGAAAAGGCAGCCAGACATGCCTGCTGAGATGTCCAACAAGATTAAGAGGGGCAAGTGTTGTTCCTTCCCCCAGCTCCTCCACCACCTCACTTGTCATCCCTGGGCAGCTAACACACACACATTAGGGGCCCCACCTACCATATCATTCTCTTTATCACTGGTCTCCAAGCCAGGGCTGAAGTGGAGGGAGGCACAGAGACATGGAGGTGGGCAGTGGATGGCCACCAGAAAACACACAGCTTTGGGATCTGCTGTGAAGCAATGGCCACTCCAGCTGACTTGACATTTAGTGCTCAAACTTCCTGAGAACAATTTTACAGATAGATTTTGCAGGAGGCACACTGAGCCTCATGAGCTGAAACACAGGGCTGTTTTGCTTTGTTTTCAGCTCTGGCTTATGCTCTGTGGGTATGATTTTTAAGGAGTTTCTGTTTTCACTTGAAGAGAAGAAGGAAAGATGAGCTGCTGACTCATTTTGTGCCACCTTGTGAAAATGTACCAAGCCATCTATTAATGAGGTGTACAATTGCCTGTAGTTGTTGTATTTTCACAAATACTGAAAAGTGAACTTGATGTTACATTTTACATTTAGAGCAACATTCATGAAAATCTTGTTTTGTTTTGTTGTTTCCTGCCTTGCTTTTGAGCCAACCCAGAGGGCACAAAGTGGCTGCCCTTCGCCTGCTCTTGATGTTCAGATCGAGGCTCGTGGGTTCCAGTGGCCATGGCTCCAGGTGAATCCAGCATGATCGCTCGCCTGCTTCCTAGCTCCACTCCCTGTGTCAACCCAGCTGAGGGTACCTTAGGTCACAGAGAAAGGGGATAAACTCAGACAAATGAAAGGAAAATACTGTTGTTTCCCAAGAATATGAATCTCAGATCTCACTAGAGTGGATTTTAGAACCAAGCAGCACTCATTCGATTACTTATATTTAGCTTACTGGAAATATTTTGCAGTTGATAAGCAGAGCTAACTGAACCCTACTATTCTGCTTGTTTGTGTGGCCTGCATATTTAGAAACAGAATTCTGAAGAACGTTCTAGCGCTGAACAAGCAGGTGCGAGAGGTCACTTCATCTTTCAGAGCCTGGCTCCTATGGGTCCGATTCCCCCCCTCCCCATGTCTGACCTCAAATGATGCTCAGGAGATGGGGTTCTGACCTCCCCTAACTCATAAGTAGCACATTACCTTGAATAACTGCTCTCTGTGTAAAATTCTCTCATGTGTAAAAGCCTTTTGAAAAGGAGATGCTAAAGAAAAATGGAAAAACAGATTAAAAAGCATTTTGAATATTTTCTTCAATAGGTAGAGTACCAACTACTAACCAGCAGCCCAGGCACATTTTTAGAAACTACCTCCCTCTCTTTTCCCGAAGATATGGGCAGAGGTTTAAAATAAATGAAATCAGCATTCTTTCGTCTCCCCATCACGTATTTTTCCCTCTCTCAGTGAATGGCTTTTCCAAGACTGATAACTGCTAATAGGGGTCATCCACCAATTCTGACTGCTATGGCATTCTTTTCTCCACGGGAAGTATTACTTTGTAATGGAAAGCCTTCCAAAGATGCTTCTGCAGCACGGGAGCCTGACTTTAATAGGCATTTACTGAGAGCTCCCACAAAGGTTGTGATGTAACCCGAAACTGTGATTAAAACACATACCAATGAAAGGCCCAACAGAATACAAGTTTTAAATTTAAAGCATTTAAGAAAATGATTTATTCCAGTGATAGAAATAGTATATACACTCAATTTAGGAAGGTAGCAATGTGAAAAGCAAGTGAACATCACTCATAATCTCAATACCAAGAGGTAATGACCATGAACATTTTGGTGTTTGTGTGTGTGTGTGTGTGTGTGTATGTACATAATATATAAACACACACATATGTAAAATTATATTGAATGTACTTTGATATTTTCCCTTTTTCAGGTGATATAATACCACCACATGCCATCTCATACCATCATATAATCTTTTTAAAAATTATGCATTATTTATAAAAAGATAGGAGGAACTGTGTAGCCTTTCTTCAAGCTGAGTATCCCTGTGTCCCCCTCTTGAGTTCTCATTTATTTCCCCCATTAAGATTTTGGTGATTACTATTCTATACCTTTCATATATTTATATTCTTAAGTAAGAGATGCATTGTTTTGATGTTTTTAAACTGAAATAAACGGTGTCTTATTTTTATATTTTTCTTTGACATTTTATTTTTTATTTTATTTTATTTTTAAATATATTTTATCGATTATGCTATTACAGTTGTCCATTTTTTTTCCTCCCATTTATTCCCCTCCTTCTCCTACCCACTCCTTCCGCCAGCATTCCCTCACCCTAGTTCATGTCCATGGGTCGTACACATAAGTTCTTTGGCTTCTCCATTTCCTATACTGTTCTTAACCTCCCCCTGTCTATTGTGTACCTACCATTTATGCTTCTTATTCCCTGTACCTTTTCCCTCAATCTCCCCCCAACTCTCCCCACTGATAAGTCTCCATGTGATCTCCATTTCTGTGATTCTGTTCCTGTTCTAGCTGTTTGCTTAATTTGTTTTTGTTTTTGTTTTGTTTTTTTAGGTTTGGTTGTTGATAGTTGTGAGTTTGTTGTCATTTTACTGTTCATATTTTTGATGTTCTCCTTTTCCTTAGATAAGTCCCTTTAACATTTTAGGTAACAGGGGCTTGGTGACAATGAACTCCTTTAACTTGACTTTATCTGGGAAGCACATCCTCTTTAAACGATAGCTTTGAGGGTAGAGTAATCTTGGATGTAAGTCCTTGCCTTTCATGACTTTGAATACTTCTTTCTAGTTCCTTCTTGCCAGCAAGGTCTCTTTTGAGAAATCAGCTGACAGTCTTATTGGAATTCCTTTGTAGGTAACTGTCTCCTTTTCTCTTGCTGCTTTGAAGATTCTCTCCTTCTCTTTAATCTTGGGTCATGTAATTATGATGTGCCTTGGTGTGTCCACCTTCCTTGGGTCCACCTTCTTTGAGACTCTCTGAGCTTCCTGGACTTCCTGGAAGTCTATTT
>PVJI01031186.1:0-13366 GCA_004026765.1 Micronycteris hirsuta
CTTTCTTAAATGAACTCACACGACACACACCCCAGCTTCACCTGGACTTCTGTTTATTTTCCCAGCTCATTAGACGGAGAAACCGAGGTGCTGATATCAGGGCGCAAGCTCCGTGGTTCTTAAAGTGGAACAGCCACTATGTGGACATGGCGATTCTGATGCTCTAACTACTGCCCTACATGATCACTCGGTCACAGGATCAGTATTCACTGTGCAAGGGTCAAGGACGTATGGAGGACAAGCCACACTCCCTGCACTACACGTGCTGCTGGAAGACCATGACTTACAGAGGGTCCAAAGAGGCCAGCCAGACGCTGGGCACAACCAGCTGTGGTGTGAGCTGTTCAAGAAGTACATGCGGCCAGGTGTGCACAGCGCGCCCAGGCCAGAGGACCTGGTGCCGGGGAGGGTGAAGGTTTGCGGACCGTTGGGGGTTCACTCAATAAGGTTCTGATGAAGAGGCTGGCTGGCACCTCCACGGCCTTCAGAAGTGCTGTGCCCAGAAAGCCACTGAGCTCTCCGAGCTGCCCGGTTTGTCTGGAGTCCAGAGCAGAGCTGCCGCCCCCACTGCAGCCGGCCCCCCAGGCCGCCTGGTGACGCTTCAGAGACTGGGGTGTTTCTCTGGAACTTCCCCCTTCCCCACTCTCCTCATTCTTGTCCTGCATGTCCGTGGTGGGAGGGAAGGGGGTCATTGCCATTCGCTGAACTTGTTTCTTCAAATCTTCCAGGGAAAGGGCTGCTCCAGACAGCCGCACCGCACGCAGACGCTGTGTTGTTGGCGGCCCCTGGCACAGGCTCGGGCTGTGCCTTCTCCAGGCTGAGAAGTGTGTCGTGATGTAGAACGTGGGGTTCATCGGAAACCCGAAAGGGAAGAAAAGACGTGGGAGAACTGTCAGGGTGACCTCAATGCCAGCACATGATTAAAGGTGGCTTTGAGCGCTGGCCACGCAGAAACTATATGTGAGTGACCTTCATTCACGCAGTGACGTTGCCTGACATTTCAGAAAGAACAATGGGCATTTTTTTATCCTCCCCTAAGGACGTTTTATTTTTATTGCTTTAGAGAGAGAAGAAGGGAGAGAGGGACATGTCAGTGTGAGAGAGAAGCATTGGTTGGTCACCTCCCGTGTGGGCGGAGACGGGAATGACTCCTAGCCCGGGGATGCATGTGCCCACGCCCATACCAGGGTTTGAATCCGCATCCTTCCTGTGTGTCCTGCCTGGGAATCAAAGCTGCAACCTTCTGGCTGCAGGATAACAGGCCAACCGACTGAGCCCCACTGGCCAGGCCAAGGGGGGTTTTGTCCGTGTTCAGGCCAACAGGTACTCAATAGGATGAGGAGTCTCATAAACAGGCTGCTGCCTTGGGTGTCAGGTAGGAGTGGGCATGGTCACCCAAAAAGCTAGGGGTCACTTATCTGTGTCCTGAGTTTCCTGACTTAAATTTTGGACCAGGACCACCTGCCAGCATGGTCCCTTCTCCTTTTTATGACAGGTGACAGAAGCTTCTTCCTTAGAGCCCTGACCCAGGCCTTCCCCCTCCACCAACCCGAGGGGCCCAGGGTGTCCTTGATGAGCTCAACCTCTCTGAGTCCAGAGGGAGGACTTACAGCAGAGACAGCAGCCCGCAGGATGGCAGGCTTGAGGGGAGAGGGGGCTGTGCAAAGGCAAGGTCCTGTCCCAGGGCTCGGTGCTGACATTTTGGACAGTGAAATGATGGATTCAGAAACCATCGGGGGTGATCCAAAGTCTCCAAATAAGCCTGAGAACTGTGCAGGAGTCCCCGCTGCCAGGGTGGGGCCTGGCCGCCCCGTGTGGTCTTCTCACCTGCAGTTACCTGTCTGCTGTGGTCACGGTCAGGGATCGTCCCAGAGTCCCAGCAGTTAGACATGGTTCTCCTTCACCTCTGGAGAAGGACCAGGGGTGACAGTGGGGCTGGGGTCAGTGCTGGAGTTGGCTGAGATGGGGGGGTCGTCATGCAGTCTGTCATCCAGTGAGCCCCAAGATAGAGGGTTACCCTCGCTGTGGCTCCTGGCATCTGTGGGACTCTGGGGGCTAATGGATGACAAAATCTTTACTTTCCAACCCACAAAACTCTAGGTTCTTCAGACTTTTGTCTCCCTATGCTCCCTTTGGTTTGAATTATAGTAGTAGACCTACATTTTCCAAAATGACGTCAGCCACGCTGGCCCTGGTGCTGCCGTTGAGGTGGCCCCAGAGGGAGGACGGGGTCTTTCCTGGGGCCCACGTGGATCCTCTGAGCCAGGAGACTTCATTACCGGCTGTTGTCTGGGTGTCCTTGACCTTCAGCTCGTGTCTAGGGGAGTAGGAAAATGCTGTGGCACTCAAACCCTGCACAGGGCCGACGCTTTACAGTCCGTCAAAAAGGATGTGAATGAAAACACCCGTGAGTCAGTATAAGAGGAAAAATGCTTAGCCTCCCTCCCTAACACACGGCGAAGAAGGGTGAGGACAGTGTCACAGAGTCGCTGTGCTTTGTGCTGGAATCCAGCACCCTCGTCTCCGTCACCTATCAACGCATGGAGTCACCCTAGGGCACCCACGTAACCTCCCCGGACACCTAAGCAACCACCCGCTACACACTGAAGAGCAAAATGTGTGTTGACTCTGCTCTCTGCAGCTCTGCTTGACTAACTGAGGCCCAGCCTCCGTTATTGTGCCCCGAATAATGACGGCAGTGCTCTGCACTCTCCCTATCGAAGTTCTCAATTTCACTGTCCCTTCAGTCACCTCCGAGGATCAGCTGGCGAGTTGCTGACCAAAGATTGGTGTCTTCATAGTGACCTGGCCTCCCCGTGTCTCTCTTATCATCTCAGCTCATCTTGGGGGCTCCTCTCAGAACTCTTTCCCCCCAACAATCCAATGCACGGGACAACCACAACTTGTGCGATTTAATCAAGGCCGATATTCCAATCGTAACAACATGTGCTCATGGGAAACATCAAACCCTCTCCCATGTGTGTCACTCCTTAGTCAGAAACATCCCGAAGGAGCTTCCCTGCTGTCAGTCAGGCCTCATTGGCCCAGTTCTCTCTCACCCCCGGCCCCGCCCGGACACATGCGCCTCCCCCAGGGGCGCTCTGCTCCACCCTTAGGTTTTCCTACCACAGCGCATGTCCAGGGACTGGTAGCAACGAGCAGCTATGAGGCTGCAGTACGACGTTACACGGTGTTCCTTTAAACAGGAAGGACTTTGTACTTGTTTCTGGATGAAAATGAAGTTGCTCAGAGCCCAGCCCCAAGAAGTGTCCAGTCTTGCAGAGCAGAGCCCAGACCTTTGCTTTTCAGACACCCACAGCGCCCTCTGCTGGGCCCACAGCTGCAAACCCTCCCCCCCCCTCCGCCATGACCCTCCTGAGCTCCCTGGGTACCAGAACCGTGAACACATGGACCCCAAGTACTTCCCTGGTCAGGGGTCCTGCAGAGGTAGGGATCTGGGAGAAGCCCAGGGCTTTACCCAAGCCTCTCTGATCTGCAGGACTCGCTCCTCAAACTGTCTCTCCATCAGATGTCATTGGGGCTTCGTTTTAGCCTTTGTTAGTTTTGGGAAACAGTCTGACAGGCGTTTGAGAAGCATTTCTTACAATCATCACATGAGCCAGCGGTTCCACCCTTAGATAACTACCCAAAAAATTAAAATGTGAGCACACACACACAATAATGCACAGAAATGTTCGTGTGAGCAGTGCGCCTAATTACTGGGGAGGTGTGAATAACCCCACGTGCCCATCCACTGGTAGTGGACAAACGCGCTGTGCTGTGTCCACATGACGGAGCACTGCAAGTCAATGAACACGAAGAGGCAGAGACTCACTCCACGTCCTGTGTGCAGTCCAAAATCATTACGTGAGAGAATGAAATGAAAGACACCCTTGGCACAGGACCGCGTGTCATGAAACTTCATTTAAGTAAAATGCACAAAACTGGTACATTTGTAGAGATGCAAGGCAGACCAGTCCTTAATAGGCCCTGGGTGCAGGGAGCATGAGGAATAGCAGTTAATACATGAGTGATCTCCTGTCTCTCACGTGACTCAGTGGTTAAACTCTACCAAATACCCAGATTCAGGAGACGTGAATGTCCCTGACTTCCACCAGGTATAAACACAAACACCCCAGTGTCATGTGTGTCCCTCCTCAGGGTTTATGGGGGACATTTACAACACTGGGCTCAGCACTTTCCTGGCCTGGCTACCCTCTCCTGAGCCTGGGGAGAAGCCGATGTGAGCGCGGCCAGGGGCAGGGGAATGGACATGGAGTCCTGCTTTGGGGGAGGCGGCTGCACCCAAGACGCTCCGTCTGTAATCAGTGAAGTGGGTGAGAGGCCATGAAAGGAGACGTGATGGAGGAGGGTCGGCAGCTGCCCAGAGGAGACACAGGGCCATGAATGTGACTTGTGCATGTGGCACATGGACACCAGGGGGCTCAGGTCAGTGGAGGAGGCACGGGCAGCCATCCAGGACGGCCCAGATCGGGCCACCCTGGCAGAGGCTGAGTCACCTGCAGACTATGGCTTCACCCTAAGTAGGATTGGAAGGCAGTACCAAGGACAGAGCCTGCACTAGGGGCCAGAAAAAACAGGGCAGGTGCTTGGGATGAGCCATTTCCAAGAACCTGTCCACCCCTCACAGGGCAGAGAAGAGTGCAGAGGGGAGGACCCCGAGCCAGGGATAAAGTGTCCTCACTATCGGGCTCCTCGAGCTCCCCCACACATGCTCATCTTCCCTTATTGAGCTTACGGGATTTATTTTAGTCATCTGTAAATGCCAAGAGAGCACCATCCTCAAGTCCCCATCCTCATGGAAATGTAGACCTGACACACGAATGACCTTAGGATGAGGAAGAACTGTGGCTCTTACACAAGCATGATGATAGTGTCTTCATGCACACAGGTAGGTCACACGCACAGCTGCATTTCACTGTACAGACTGTTTACTCAGTATTCCTAGAGCCACAGACACCTGCTTCTTAGGAGCCTCAGGAGGGAGAACAGTCCCCAGAGACAGGCCACAAGGACCCCATCAGGGGAAGTGACCTGACACTTGGAGCTCTTCTCTGGGTGATGGGCTGGAAGCATATTTGACCCAGTGACTGGCCAAAAGGACTCAGGCCGCCTACAACCCTGAGTCAAGTCTTGGCTGTGCGCGGGGGGTCAATCAGCTTTGTTCTTGTCCATCGTCCCCTTGGAGGGGTAGTGGCCCGAAGGCCAGATTTATAACTGCATAGGCAGGATCAGGGTGAGAAGATACGAATAGTTGGTAGAGTTAACTTTTAATATAAGGAATGGGAAACATCTGCACCTCCAGGAGTCCTAGGATAAAAAGTGCTGACTTAAGAAGTGACAACTTCCTATGAGGAAGGCTTGGTTCGAGGCAGAACTAGGGTGGCAGCCCCAAGCAGAGAGGGCACAGGGAGGTTTCAGTCTCACTTCCCCGTGACTCTGCAGCACCGTGTAAGTTTTACTGTTGCTGTCCCACACAGCACAGTAGTAGTCGGCCTCGTCCTCAGGCTGCAGCCCCGAGATGAGCAGGAGCCCTGCATTGGCAGAAGTGTCTTTGGATCCAGAGAAGCGGTTGGGGACCCCGGAGCCCTGGTGCTTGCTTGAGTCTGTGTGGTAGTACAGCAGATACCGGGGAGGGGTCCCTGGCTTCTGCTGGTACCAGAATATGCCATAGCCACCAACACTGAAGCCACTGCTGAGAGTGCAGGTGAGTCTGACTGATGCTCCCAGAGATGCAGAGAGGGAGGGCGGCTGAGTCAGCACAGGCTGAGAGAGGGAACCTGCAGACACAGACACTCATGGTTATTTTGCACAAGATGTAGAAAAATTGTCTTAGAATTCTGAGGCAGGAGGGTTGATGTTTGCAGCTTCCTGTGCCCCTGAGACCTGTCTCTACCTGTGCAGTGAGAGAGGAGCACGAGGAGGAGAGGAGACCAGGCCATGGTGCACACAGCCCCTGAGCCCACAGTGGGGCTGGGCTGCCCAGGCCTCCTTTTCTCCCCACCCTCTGCCAGGGGAGGGGCTGTCCATGCAAATATCTGTCCATCCAGGGGCTGCCCAGCCCCTCCTGCTGCTGGAGCTCAGCTCACATGCTAGAATGAGGAGGTGAAGGTTCCCTTTACCCCTTGAGTGATCCCTGCAGGGGAAGCACTTTCTGAGAGAACACAAGTTTCCATCTCTGGAGACCTTATAAAACCAGAGAGGTCACAGCTGCGAGGTCCCTATTTGTAAGCACAGGGACCAGCCCCCAGGCCCAGGGTCCTGGTAGTGAATGGTCCTTCCTGAGCAACTGGGTAGGCTCAACTGGGCAGCCCCACAGCGCCCCCTGATGGTCACAGGGCACATATGTTTTCCTGGACCAAACCGTTAGAGCCCAGCTGGTTTCTGCAGCTCAGCAGGTCACTGACTCTATTCACACACCCAGAGTCTGGTTCCCAGATACTGGGACTCTGACACACTGCACTGGTTACTGTAGCATCTCCCTGCCAGGAATCCCCAACTGTGGGAGAAGCAAAGTTGTACCAAAATGACAAATTAATTTGGATTCACGCCCAGTGATGATATTGCAAAAGTAAATGCACAGTGACCTTCATATCCAATGTCACAGATGAGGGGACCGCGCATCCGGTTTGAAGGGTCACAAGGGCTGTTCAGAGAATTTGCCAGGAACACACGTAGAGGCAGGTGCAGAGGAGGCCTCTTCAGCAAACATCTCGGTCACGTGATGCACGCACAGTTTTCACAGCCCTGATGTGAGGAAGTGACGGGCAGCGGTAGTGGCTCCCGAAGGCCTCACACTTGCCAGCGGGACGTGTAGCTGACCCGTTTCAGACGGTGCCTGTGACCCGAGGTTGCGGTGTCTGTGTGCCTGTGTCAGCGGTAGGGTTCTGTCTTAGGTGCCCCCGCATCTGTTTGTATCTTAACAAATCTCTACCACCTGTGTTCTCTTCCTGATTGTCTTGTTTCAGTAGCAAGATCAATGAGAGGTTGAAGTTTTCTTTTTTAATTTCAATTATTCAGTTTTTCAGTTGTTTAATTTGCATTTGGTTTGTCTTCATGACTTTATTTCCATTCTGAGTTTTTCTCTTTACCTGTTTGAAACAAGCAGGCTTATGACTGCTCACAAATGGATGTTGGGGTTGTTCTCACAAAATACCAGTCACAGCATTTCCTCATCGGGGTCAGCTCCGTGTTAGCACTCACAGATGCTCCTTTCCATTCAAGTTTTGTTTTTTGTCATTGTTTGCAGACGACATGATAGTATACTTAGAAAATCCTATAGACTCCGCCAAAAAACTACTCGATCTAATAATTGAATTTGGCAAAACAGCAGGACATAAATTCAATATCCAGAAATCAAAGGCATTTTTGTATACCAACAGTGAAACAGCAGAAATAGAAATCAGAAAAAAAATCCCATTTGATATAGCAACAAAAAAATAAAATACCTGGGAATAAACCTCACCAAGGAGGTAAAAGACCTGTACTCAGAAAACTACATAGCACTGAAGAGAGAAATCATGGAAGACACAAACAAATGGAAACATATACCATGCTCATGGATTGGAAGAATCAACATCATCAAAATGTCCATACTACCCAAAGCAATTTATAGATTCAATGCAATCCCTATCAAAGTACCAATGGCATATTTCACGGATATAGAACAAACACTTCAAAAATGTATATGGAACCATAAATGACCCCGAATATCCGCTGCAATTTTGAGAAAGAAGAGCAAAGCAGGAGGGATCACAATTCCTGATATCAAACTATATTACAAGGCCACTGTAATCAAAACGGCTTGGTACTGGCATAAAAACAGGCAGATAGACCAATGGAACAGAATAGAGAGCCCAGAAATAAACCCAAGTCTCTACAGGCAATTAATCTTCGACAAAGGGGACAGAAGCATAAAATGGAATCAAAATAGCCTCTTCAACAAATGGTGTTGGGAAATCAGGATGGCTACCTGCAAAAAAATGAAACTCGAGCACCAACTTACACCATACACAAAAATACATTCAAGGTGGATAAAAGACTTAAATGTAACTCGTGACACCATAAAAGTTCTAGAGGAAAACATCGGTAGGAAAATCTCAGACATTCCACGCAGCAACATCTTCAATGATAATGTCCCCTAGAGCTAGGGACATAAAGGAAAGAATAAACAAATGGGACCTTATTAAAATAAAGAGCTCCTGTGGGGCTAAAGAAAATAGTATTAAAATAAAAAGAGAACCAACCGTATGGGAAAACATATTTGCCAATGATACCTCAGACAAGGGTCTGATCTCCAAAATATATAAAGAACTCATACGACTCCACCCCAGGAAGACAAAAAACCCAATTAAAAAATGGACAAAAGACATGAACAGACACTTCTCGAAAAAGGACATACAGAGGGCCCAGAGTCATATGAAAAGATGCTCAACATCATTAGCCATCAGAGACATACAAATTAAAACTACAATGAGGTACCACCTCACCCCAGTCAGAATGGCCATCATCAACAAAGCAACAGATAACTGTTGGAGGGGATGTGGAGAAAAGAGAACCCTACTGCACTGTTGGTGGGAATGCAGACTGGTGCAGCCATTGTGGAAAACAGGATGGAACTTCCTCAAAAAAATGAAAATGGAACTGCCTTTTGACCCAGCAATTCCACTACTGGGATTATACCCTAAGAATCCTGAAAAACCAATTCAAAAGAACCTATGCACCCCAATGTTCATAGCAGCACAATTCACAATAGCCAAGTGCTGGAAACAACCTAAGTGCCCATCTACAAATGAATGGATCAAGAAACTATGGTACAGCTACACAATGGAATTCTACGCAGCAGAGAGGAAGAAGGAGCTTATACCCTTTGCAACAGCATGGATGGAACTGGAGAGCATTATGCTAAGTGAAGTAAGCCAGGCAGTGAGGGACAGATACCATATGATTTCACCTTTGACTGGATCATAATCAACAAAAGCAGAAAGCAAGCAGAACATAACCAGAGACACTGAAATTAAGAACAGTCCAACAATAGCCAGCGGGGAGAGGGGAGGGGACAAAGGGGAGAAGGGTTTTCAGGAATCACTATGGAGGGCACGTGGACAGAACCAAGGGGGAAGAGGGAGGCTGTGGAGGGGGATGGGATTGGAGGGGGAGGAGGAGGGGAAGGGAGAGGATGCAAATAACTGTAATTGAACAACAATGAAGTAATTATAAAAAAAATTAGTTAGATAAAAAGTTACTAAATAAGGGAAATTAAGGTAGTACCAGAATAGATATTGGTGACAGAAGTAAAATTAATAATTGGCCTTTTGCAATAGAGTTCCTGTTTATTTGTTCAAAATAAAATTCATTTTATATCAAAAAAAATAAAAGTTTTGTTTTTTGTGTGTTTTTTAACGTGACAAATGATGTAGTTACACCAGATTCAGGACTTTTGGGAGGTTAGATTAGGAGGAGCTTAGCAGAGAGAGTGAGGCTTGGACTTCAGTCCTGCCTGGCACACCACCCACCCGCCCTGGGCAGGGGCTCCTCGTCCCCCAGGCTCCTCGCTGTGCTGCAGGTGTCCCCACGCCTCTCTCCTTCTTCTAAAGACATGACCTCCTCAGCATGAGGTGACCTCCTCAGCACGAGGTCTTCCTCCTGCTCCTCCTTCTGTTTAGATAATTATGTGTGGGACCACACAGGTGCCTGAGTCCTCAGAGTGAACGTGTCCTCCTCTCGGAGAGCGGACGGGCCAAGGGCACGAAGACCCCTGGGCGCCCACTATTTCAGGGTGACCAGTTCCTCTCTCTGTCCTCATACTTTACTTCCCACCATGTCGTCCCAGAGCCATAAACCTCTTCAATTGTCCCACTGTCACCTGCCATGGGGCCTGGGTCCACTGATGACCAGTCACAGGGGACGTCTCCAGGAAGAGACCAGAATCATTTGGAAGTGAGATCTGCTTTATTGTTGCTCACCCCCCTGACAGCATCCACATGAGAGGGTCTCAGCCCTTCCCTCCCAGGACACAGCCAGGTCCCCACAGCCACGAACACGTGACTCCTATGCAATGTAGGGAGCTGACGTGCCCTGTGACTTATTCAGAGTAGGTGTCAGGCCGTCACAGGAACACAATATGCACTTGTGGAGTCGGTGAGTGAGAGCGGAGTGTGACTGGAGAAAAAGGTAAGTATGTACACACACTCACACATAACCACAGGACTTATTAGATAAGGCACTAAGGACATCATTGTGTTCACATTCTGTACGTGAGTGGAATACGAGGCTGACACATAGCAGGGTCTGGAGAAGGTGTTGAGGACAGTGGACACTGTGGCACTGTGGACAGTGAGGGAGGCTCCCACAGGGCCCCGGGGACGTCAGGGTCATCACACTGAACACTCTCCCTGGAACTTCAGCGCTTCTCTGACAGCCTTCGTGCCGCCGTCCACAGTGCAACGGTCACATTCAGCCGCGTCCTCGGGCTGCAGGCGGTGATGGTCAGAGAGGCCGTGCTGCCGCACCTGGGGCCGGACAACTCAGCCGGGATCCCTATCGGCCCAGAACTTCTGAGCATCACAGCTTTCAGGGCGGCACCAGGGACCTGCTGGTACCAGCCTGCAGCAGAGATTCCAACACTGTCGCTTTCTCCAGTGAAAGGGAGGCTGACCTGCTGTCCTGCTTATTTCGTTTCATTGCAGATGGAGAGTGAGCATGCCACCCCCACTTTCCTGGTTCACTGCTTCACTCACCAAATGCCTGGCCCAGAGCATCTTCTCTCATTTACTTGAATGATTAATATCTTTTTCTTTGCATTCTTTCCTGTTATTAGAACTTTCTGAGCCCCACCCATACATCCACGTCACTCCTACTTATTCTGCCAATTCCAAAGTGAAGACCACTCTATTGACTAGGCCTCTTTGGCCCATCTCCCCACCCACCTCAGGCCCAAACCCACCCGCACAAGCACTTTCCCATGAAGGTGCGTTTTTCCACTCTTTCCACTTTCCCTCACAGCGCAGCTTCAGGGGCTGGGAAGGAGCAGATAGAGAGCTGTAATACACAGCTGGCATAGCTTTGGGTTCAGTGGTAATTAAGAAGAGATTAATAAGTCCTTCATTTAAAAATTCATTCTTATCGCATCCCAGGAGTATCCAAGTGTATCTCCCAGCGTGAATTCAAATTCCTCTCCCCTTAGGACAGCCCCACAGCGCCCCCTGCTGGGTCCATGTCTCCATCCCTCCAGGTTCTATGACCCGCCTGAGGAATGCAAGTACAATGTTCATCATTTTGGATGATTTTACTAACCACTCTGGGTCTCACTGGGTAGGGGCCCTGGAATTTTGGTCCACACAGAGAAGAGAAGAGACTGTTCTGTGTTCTCTAGGCTGCACCTTACGTGATCTTTGCAAAACATTCAGTTTGTGAGCAGGTTGAAAAGATAGTAACACGGGATAACAAAATTTTTACCTACAGACAATAAGGAAATCCATGGGTCCTAGGAAAAGAGTTGCCCACTGAAGAAGGGACAAAAGATGCCACCCTGAGTTAGACTTGGTCCCATGCTGATCAGGGGTGACAGCCACAGGCAGAAAGAGCACAGCGAGGGTTTCAGTCTCACTTCCCCGTGACTCTGCAGCACCGTGTGAGTTTTACTGCCTCTGTCCCATGCAGCACAGTGATAGTCGGCCTCGTCCTCAGGCTGCAGCCCCGAGATGGTCAGGAGCCCTGCATTTGCCAAGGCATCTTTGGATCCAGAGAAGCGGCTGGGGACCCCGGAGCCCTGGTTCTTCTGTAAGACTGAATTATACTCCAGGAGATACCGGGGAGGGCTCCCTGGATTCTGCTGGAACCAGTTTATGTAGTAGCCGGCAACACTGAAGCCCCTGCTGAAGGTGCAGGTGAGTCTGGCTGATGCTCCCGCAGATGCAGAGAGGGAGGGCGGCTGAGTCAGCACAGGCTGGGAGAGGGAACCTGCAGACACACAGACACCCATTATGTCCTGGAGGAACAACTAGACAGAAGGACCTTCTCAGCATGTGGGGAGAGGGAGTCCAGGGAGCTGGGGAGTCAGGACATCCTGACCTGTGCAGTGGAGAAGGAGGCTGAGGAGGGAGAGTGGGATCCAGGCCATGGTGGGGACACCCCAGAGCTCTGCTGAGACTGACACCCAACCTGGTCTCTCTTATCCCCTGAGACACAATAGAAGGGATTCTATATGCAAATTTGCTCCATCCTCTGGCCAACCAAATCCCTCCCATAGCCCTGGGTGTCCCCCAATGTCCTGGGTCACATCTGGGAGGGTGGACCTGGGCTGGGCCTCACCTAAAGCTCCCCAGGAGCCCAAAGGGGACTTAGATGCTGGGCCCAGTGACCACAGACGCCAGTGGCCGCAGGTCTGGTCTCCCGGCTGAGAGCCCATCAGACCGCTCACCAGAAAACCTCAGAGTCCCCGCTGCCCCAGCCCAGGTCCATCATTCCGTGACCAGGCAGCAGGTGACTGACTGAGAACCTGCCTCCACTCCCACCCTGTCCTCAGCCCACTCCCTGTCCAAGTGCAGAGCCAAGCCCTCCTCAGGGGCTGCCTGCTCCCTCCTTTCAGTGTTTCTGTTTGGGCCCCTTCAGCCAGAACCAGCGAGACTTCACCCCACACAGTAAGGAAGCTCCGCGCAATGGCCCCTCCTGCGCAAGCTGCAGGTGACACAGACTCACATCAGCTGAGAACAGGGACAGTTCAGCCATATGGTCACTGCTCAGGCTGTTCAGGAAAGCAGGTTTCTCACCTGCTGCGGGGCCCTCCCTACATCGGCACAGGGAGCACGCGCAGCACGTAAGGTGAGGTGTGTGGTGAGTGTCCTTCTGGATTTGCTCGTGTTCTCAGAGTGACGCGGGGTCTCTCCCAGGTGTACAGCACTCTGCCTTCGTGGTTTATGAATAGAGTTCAGATCTCTGCTTTAATCAAATGACTTGGTTCTCCTTGTCTAAACTGCTCCTTGGTTTCTGAGTACCTTTGTCTTCCCTTCCTATTTTATACCAATCTGGCCAGTTTAATGATTTTTAAGCATGTACGCAGATATTTTTGGAGAAGGGAGGTTTATCCCCCCAGGAGATCCACTGAATCAGAATCCATGCTCCTCAAGGCCCCAGGAGCCTCCCGTGCAGAGTGAAGCTGGAGGGGCTCCGGCCTCGCACACACGAAGGCCCTGCTGGGTGTGGAGTGTTTCCCTCCTCGGTCTCTCCTCTCCCCGGGGCTCCGTCCAGCAAACTCACCTGCTATGTCCCCTTGCCAGCCCTTCGCACCCACACAGATGCTCCCCAGGCTTCCCGCTGAGAATGGCAGGCATCGCCCCTGACCTCA